>WSTS01000490.1:0-11936 GCA_019627755.1 Serendipita sp. 411 | reverse complement strand
TATAGTCGGTAGTAATATATTTGGAATAACAAAATCAAGTCGCAAAGAGTATACTAAACAGATAGAGATGAGAATAAGAGAGATATTCTGTGTTACAAACTCACGTATACTGCCAGTATTATGACTGTCGGGATGAGACCGGCTATTGCTGCTCCTAATAGATTGCAGATATCTCCGGCTAGCCAGATCAGGACGAAAAGAACACTAAGGCCTTCTCCTGATTTAATTTCATAGTTTTCCAGTATTTGGGGCGTATAAACGAGAATCCTATCGCGCCTCAGTCAGTCTTAAGTCATGGGTGGGAAGATGGCAGAGCCCCATCGGAGGCGGGAAAACAAAACTCACCAACAGGCTATCGAAACCCACCCCAGCTACGGTAGAGAAGGAGTTTAAGAAAGATAAATAATCATAAATCGTAAAGCACGTACTGCGCTGGAAGCTTGAGCTCGAGGATGCATTCGTACAAGCAAATACAGTGGAAGGTATCAGATACGTCGAGTTTCACTTTTACAATTGTTAAAAAACGATTTGGAATAAATCAAAGGTTTTAGGAGGACGAGGGAAGGTCCAAGAGTCACGATGGACGATGGGAGACAGCCACTACCCTGTGCTAGCCAATCAACAAGCGAGAATCGGCGCTCATGACCCGGATCTGTAGCAACCGTCCTGAGCCTAGATAGAACTAGAAGACTAGATTGAAATCAGAGTATACCCGGGACGTGTCCTTCTATAGTTTCTTGGACTAATGGATACATGAGAATTCGGACACGACAGGCCTTACAATCTGGGATAGCCAAAGACAATTTATGCTATAATTAGGTCCAGTGATCTATAAGATCTGTCAAGGACGATCATACTTCGGCGAGGTTATCCCAACCTAGCATCCGTCCCCAGCTCCTCCACATTCTTTCCAGTACTAGTCTCTTCTGTCCGACGCTTAGCCTCGAATCCTCCAAGTCCCTCACGTCCTCTAAAAACTCATCTCGGAAGTTGGAGCTACGGAGATATGCTTCGGCGAATGTTCGCAGCTGCGTCGAGGAAAGAAGCAGGAGCCCGTTGGTGAGCGGTGAAAGGGTCGAACCACCTCCCATCCCATCATGATCAATCACCACTCCTGCTTGTAGGCTTTCTGCCTCGTGGGCTCTATTGCTGACCATTTTACGTGCCCCGGGATCGCTTATAGCGGTAAAGATCGAGAACAGGGCCAGGTATTGAGAAGAGGTGTCCTCGGGTGTAGGAGGACTGATGAGTAGTTTCTCAATGCGTCGCATACCATTCCATACCCGTCTTCGTTGTCTCTTTCCGCCAAATTTGCCTCTCCCTCGCCCGCCCCTCCAAAAGTCTATGAGCCACCCAAAGCTGAGGTAGACAACGGCAAGTGCTGGGGCGACTCCGACGAATCCGAAGGTGAGCTCTTGCGAGCGGAGCAACTTATCGATACCGGAAAGGGCAAAGTCCACATCCACCTATCCCAAAGCCATGTTAATTCATCGAGAAACAATACGGAGACTGTTTACAGTTACCTTCACTTTTTGAACCTGAATCAGCAAGGAACGAATTAGAGTACCAGTCATGGCGGACCGAATGGGACTCTTGATATCTTCTTCATATACCCGGAGAACAGAAGACAAGTCCCCTTGTTGAATTTGATCATGTATTGCGTCCAGCTGAGCTTGCGTAAATCCGAGTTTTTCCTTTCCCAAATCGAAGGTCATTCGCTCCAACGACTGGATGAGGTTAGTAACGAGTTGGAGAAACGAAGGAGATTGTCACTTACCTCCATATCGGCTTTGAGTGCATCCTTGGAGATGACTCTAAGGCCATCATCGCCTCCGGTTCGTACAGTTAATATAATACCACGAATAGGCTCAAGTACCCATGATTGCCAAAAGGACCGCATGGTTTCTACGGCGTCGTGTACGTGTTGCTTGACGCTCTCCCGTGAGTTGTAAACATAACGAAGGAAAAGGTATGTCGCGGGAGGGACGAGAAGTAATCGCGGCCAGGACCGCACGATCCAAGAAGGTCGCCGAAGAAGCGACATATCTTCGTTGTGAATAAGCTTGCATTCATCAAGCTCGTCGAATACTTTCCGTTGCGGCTTTGGGGAACTGACTCCACCGGCTACTCCCTGATGGACATTCAGGGCCAATCGAAGAAGTTGGGTGTGTTGATCAATTTCAGTTTGTGAGCACGTATGTGACAATGAGTATTCAAGGTCGTGCGAAGCCATTGCCAACAAACCCAGTCGAAGAGCTCTGTCATTACGAATAGCTTCTAGGTTTTTGCGTCTCAGCCTGCATTCGTCCCTCGTCAGGCTCAAGGGGGAATCTGGGAAGAAGGAGGGGTGGTGGATGCCAAGATGAGGAAATGCTGCGACTAAAAGTTCTGAAGGATGTTGAGTAGTCGGAAAGAGGCGTCGAATTGATCCCACTCGTAAAGTAGAGAGCGTTAATGGTATGTTTCGATGGCGTAAGGAGGAAACAAAGGTTGTGGTTAGTCTTTGTATCCTCAAAGGAAACGCTAGATTGGTTATTAGTGACAATGTTTCGCTACAACCGGTGACGTACTTTGCAGAAGAAAACGCATAGTCCGGTACCGCGACCGTTCAACTTCTAGCCAGTAGTGAATTTCATCATCTGCTTCTAATGATTGCCTCAGGAGTTCGTCCATGGCTCGTCCATAGAGGGCTGCAGTCACGCGTCCCGAGATTGAAACCGTATCTCGGCCATCTGATGCGTTATCGTCTAAAGCATCTAGACCTTGAAAGAGTTGTTGATCCGTTGGTGGCGTGTTTAAGCCCGCAAGTGTCTTGCGTAACGCTCGTTGAGCCGAATTTTGCTCGTCTCGACCAATCACAAGGGAAGAATCGGTTACGTCTGTTGACGCAGTCTGAAATATTTCGCGTGTTCGTTGATTGACAAAGCTCATAGTAACTTCTGGGCCAGTCAGAAAATGACCCGAAGGATGTAAACAAGTCCAGGGTTGGCCAACAACTTGAACTCCGCTTCTTTCAGCGACAAGTCGCCAATGGAGCCGCGAAGCGCCATCAATGACGAATGAAAAAGAAGGAGCTACTTCCTGTAGTTTCTACGAGACTACGATACTTTCTCGGCCTCTTTGCGGCTCTCGTAGGCAACGGGCGGAAACTACGGTTATTTCTCGCCAGGAAGTGTGACCGTCTTGAGATCATTCTGAAGGTCTCCTATAAAGCCTGATTCTCAGATGTAGAGAAATCACTACTCGAGTCTCCTCCTTCGACGAGTATGAAGTCCTTTGCTGCTGCCGCTCTTTCATTCATTACCGCCGCGACTGCCGGAACCGTCGTTTGGGATGGTTCCTTCACTCCTTTCACATCCTCCTCAACTTTTGATAACTGGTACGGGTTTACACTCCTGAGACTTCTGAAATCGCTGACCCTTGTGTCAGGTCGTGGTCGAACCAAGTCGGCACGTACCAATGGTATATTCACGGGGCATCTGCAACCTCTGCATACCTCAACACTGGAGCTTCGTACAAAAACCCTGCTATCACACGAGAGGACAAGGGTCTGAAGTTGACAGTAGATTCCACATCTCACTGGTGCGAGCACTAGCTGTTTGGCCTGTGCGACCACTCACACGTCTCCTCCTTATAGGAATGGACAAACGATGATGAGGACAGAACTCATCCCCCAGACATCCGCTAATCTCGGAACTGGGCAGATGTACTACCACTTCTCTATCATGCACCAGGCAACAAACCCACCTGGCACTTCAGAACATCAAATCATGTTCTTTGAATCTCACTTCACCGAGTTAAAAGTTGGAATTGGATCTGATACCTCAGCTTTGAACTGGTGCGTCGGCGGTCAATCCAAATGGTCAACGGCCTTCACGGCTGGCGTCTGGTACAACTTCGCATACGACATCAACGTAAGCATTCCCCATCAATCATATATGGATTTATACTAATACTTTCTCAAGTTCTCCGGTCAAACAGTTGGCCTTTGGGCAAGCACTGGCTCTAACCCACTCGTCCGCGTCATGGCCAATCAAAGCGCAGGCACCTCTACCAATAGCGCAGATTTCCATGTCGGCGTCCTTCGTCTGGGAGACAGCAGCACAGAGGACTGGTAAGTGCAAAATCAACACATTCACTTGAATCCGGTCGAGCTGACATTCACACTACAGGTACATCTCTGGCGTGTACATTGAGAGCGGAAGCCTCACCACGAATATTGGAAGCGGTGTCGTGACCGACCCTCCAACCTCGAGCAGTGTCCCAGTCACGACTTCTAGGTCTAGTAGCACCAGCTCAATTCGTTCATCAAGCAGCTCGATCCGCTCATCAAGCAGCTCGATCCGTTCATCAAGCAGCTCGACCCGTACATCCAGTAGTTCGACTCCTGCTAGCACCACTTCGACCTCCCCTGCCGTTGGACAAACTCACTGGGGACAATGTGGTGGTATTGGATGGTAAGCTTAGCCATTTTTTCACTGCTTCTTAGCTCTGATGATCCACTCAGGAGCGGCCCTACGACATGTGCTGGCGGATTCACATGCACCAAGCTTAACGATTACGTGAGCATCTCTATAGTTTTGAGCATCCATTTCCCACTGACAAGTTCTCCAGTACTATCAATGCCTCTGAGCTATGTTCGTGTTTTATCCAGTTCACGTACTTTGATAGCAAATCATATCCGGATTGCTCTGACCCTGATATGTCTTGTTTAAAAACGCCCGATTTATCATTTTCTAAAAGTCCAAACATTTCTATTCGACAACTTCGGGTCCTTCGACGACTTGCGCAAGCATCTCCCTCACCTGACCAACATTACCCTTGTTCACGAGGGATGCGAGATCCCAGTCGAGAAAGCGCCGACACACCACTTCACTGGCTAATAACTCTTCTCTCTCTAATTCCGACATTTGTTCGTCCAGAAGCGCATTGAGCTCATTTCGGTTCAACAATTCACTATGAGGAAGTCATATGAATGTTTCCTTCATTACAAACGGATGCGAAATTAAGGCGTACCTGACGTATTCTGCCCGAGTTACGACCTTTTGTGGGATGCCCCATGTGAGAGCACACTTACTTGCATGTGAATGTAGACACAGTCCTTCTGAGACTCTGCCATACATATCGAGTTCATGCTCATTACTGCTGGGAGGAAAGATGAAGGACCTTACTTGAACAAATAAGTCACGGCCTCTCCTGGACGAATCCGTTGTCTATCCTCTTGTGCTTCTTCTCGGTTATCCTCTAGCATCTCCCCTTCACGAGTGGTGATCATGACTGACATATGGATGAAGGATATTGGGGAGCTTGGTGGCAGGATAGAGGGGGTGAGAACCTCATGAAAGTGTGTAGCGGCAAATACGAAAGGACATGCATCGCCGAGGCTGAGAAGATACTTGATGACACCCGCAAACAAGCCTGCGCCATCTATTCGAATGTCAACAATAAGCCACAGCTCAAGCCGTCAGAAATGTCAACGAAAAGAAAAGAATTCATGACCTGAACTAATTGTTCCTTTCCCGAATTCGTCGAGTATAATGATCGAACGTGAGGTAGAGGCGTTACGCAAGGCCAGTGATACTTGATTCAAATCTATCATGAGTGCGGATTGCATCTGATTTCTTGAGAAAGAGGTCCAGCGTGCAATTCTGAACAGACCTTCGAAACAGACTCTCGAGTTTGGATACGGGTGAACACTGTAAACAAATACGTATTCAGCGAAACTAGGATCGATGGCCTGTACCTCTTTCTATCACTCCAAGCCGTGCAGATATAGCTGGAACAAAGCTATTTACGGTAAGAATTCGCCGGGGTGATCAACGAGGACGAACCATCCGACCTAAAAGCTTCTCTGTAATTAATCAAATCACTAGAGAGAGCGACACACCTGTGCCATGTACGGAATGAGAGCACATTGCTTCAAATACACACTCTTGCCAGAGGCATTTGCCCCGGTGCAAATCGTGATACTATGACCTTGACGTGCTTCAAGTGTGTTGGATGATTCGACAGTTTCAGTGTCATCTATATCTGAGGTGTCAGAGTATTCTCGAGATCGAGTCCGAGATCCGGTAAAGGTGTATGTATCATTTGATACAAAGTGCTCATCGATAAGCTCTTGGAGAGGGTGACTATAAATTCGTCAGCTGCGTTTTTCCATCTTTTGATCTATATCTCACCGCCCCCCTCGAATGTCAATGATAGATTCTTCACACATTACCGGACGAACCCATTCGTATTGGCGAGCAGCGGCGGCGTATGATAACAGACTACATTTCATTAATAAGTATCGTCCGGAGGAGTCGTCGGGACATACCAATCCAGGATCGCAGCATTCTCGCAGATAGCCATTATAAAGTCTGAGTGTCCCAAAACGTTTATCTGCAGAGATTGAAGAATCTCAATCTCTCGATCTGCAAAACTATCTAAGCGGTTGGCTGAAAAAGAGGAGGAGCAAGCTCACCCATGATGTAGGTATTGAGATCTCCGACGTGATAGTCCATTTCTGTTGCTCTTTGAGGAAGAAAGAGAGGTAGAAGAAGAGAACATACCATGCATTTTGTTAGACTTGAAATAGACCGACTCGCTGTTGCTCTCAGCTTGAATCAAAGAAGAGATATATTACGTACTCAGTCATAAACTGTTGTAATATTTAAGAGCTGAATTCCAATCTAGTAAGGTCTTACCTGGAAGGCCCATCCCTGTAATCCAACCCTTTGTTCTTCGATGGGGCAATCTTGCCGCACCGGAATAGAGATCAGGTAGCCTACGCGATTAGTCAGAAACTAAAGGGATTTCCATCCTGGTAGAGACGAACCAAGTTGTGGAAAATATATGACACTAAGCTCTCCGTATAAGTCCGCTTCCTCAGGCGGAACGTCTTCTGCAACCTTCTCGGCTACTCTCGACTAAAAAATATAAGGTCATATATCCTTATCGAAAGAAAGGGCAGACCAGAAGTGAGTCTAATCCAGCCAGAGTTTCTTTCCAAGTATCAAGCTCCTCGTCCACCAGTGGTTTTACAGTCACTCGACCAAGATTAGCGGATTCATCCCAGTCAATCTGTACAGTTCGTTAGTGTGCCCTAAGGGAGCCAAATTGGGCATACCGTCGCATTGATATCTTCAGCGACCTCCACAAAAGTAGAGCTTTGGATGTCGTTGAGGAGCTATGATAAAAATATCAGTCTCATTATTCGTGATATGTGTAATCTTACCTCTTCCGAAGCAAGGATGCACGAGTTTGGAAACAATTCCAACAAATCTGTTTTGATGAGAGCTGCTGAAACCCAGAACTAGCGGCAATGAGAGGATACTGAAAGATGAAAACCAATATACCTGAACCATAGCCTTCCAGTTCTGTAAAGTGGCCCTTCCGTTTCTCAGTCTTTTGAGCGCGATTGGGGCACCCTTAAGGCCACCAATATGTTTATGGAGTATATCAGATTGGGCCAGATTATCCGCCTTCAGAAAGAAGGAGACAGCCTCATGGCGGTGCCGGATTACAGTTAAGGACCTGCTTGGTCGTAGGAGCCATTGCCGAAGGAGCGCAGAACCAAGTGGCGTGCGTGTATGATTTAGGATACCTGAACGGGTTATAGGCCTGCGAGTCTTCAGGTGAGTAACACTCACCATAAATGGAGAGACCTTCCTTGAAGGCATTCGAATAAATCGATGCGTGTTTCTCGCTGAGAAAAACCTGGAGCGAGACAAGGGCATCGTTGTTGATTTGCATCACGTCATTCCTATAGATTTTGAATAACGACAGTGCAGGATCGGAAGTGAACATACAAAGCGACATATTCAATCTTGGTTACTTGCTCCAGTTCCTCGATATCACAGGTGAATCCATCAACCGCTCTGGCACGCATGAGATAGTCAAGCAATGCTCCGATAGCCGAAAACTATAATGGGTGAGCGGAGAGTCTGAAGCTACTCGGAAGCGGAAGCGTACACAAAGTGGTGCCTTTGTGCTGTCAATAGTGAAATTACCCAATCGCACACCAGCACACCACCGAGTGAGCGTGGGATGAGCCGTAGACTTCCCTCTTTGTGCCATAAATTCGTATGCATTTCGCGGCTCGTCTTGAGCTTCTTCTTGTAAATAATCTCCATCCTCATCGGGGAGGGCACCAGCAAGAAGAGGAAGAGAATAAAGCCTCGTTAGTCCATGTGAAACAGTGAATTCCTTCCACGGACGAATTTGAAGTGCCCCATCCAGCCTCTCCACTGTGCCGGGTCAGATCAGGTCATTCGACATATTCTGTCATACTGACTCTGGTCACGGACAAAGTCCATAAACAACTCGTCTGATTTTGTGCTGGTAAGAACTAGATTTGGTCCGATATGTTCCAACACTGCTCCAAAAGTGACCTTTGGTTAGCGGATATGCGCGAGGAGAAGTTTACCTCTCAGAGTAAGATCAAAGTGATTGTTCTCCTCGGTATCCTCCATGATGTATAGAATACCGGTCTGTGGATCGAAGTAGGAACACGCCACGGATCCCCTACGCAAGTAAACACTCAAGTTAAACCGAAAGTAGAGGGATAGTTTACCCATTACATATTATAGTCATGCAAATTTGGGATTCCTGTGAGCTATTAGCACCATATCGGTCCTATATCTCCTATCCGCCTTAACTTCAGATGACTCCTGGTCATCATCAAGCGCGTTTGAGCTAGCACTTTTATCATTTGTGGAGTATTCATCGACTATATGATCTTTAGCCCAGTGAACAGTGGTTCTCTCGATATGTGACATGGCGGTTCGGTTTAAGGTGCACCAGCTGTCGCGTCGTTGCAAATCTTGCTCGCAAGTCCCTGTTATGTTACAAAAAAAATCCATAATACAAGTGTTATATCTTGAATGAAGCTTAATTTTGTCAATCTAACTGACTATAATTTCCATCGTCGGAGTGCGTGACGCGTCGAGGACCCCGGCCACCCCTTTTTAACCTAGACACCATGACGGATTGGAAAACCAGCTTCGATAATGGCGTTGCAAACTTCAAAAGAAAGAACTATAAGGAGGCGATAGAGCTCTTCACGACTGTATTTAATCCCCTATGACTCCTAGAACTCCTCTCAACGATTCCTTAGGCTATAAACGCACAATCGCCCGGTCATATGGCACTCGAGTCAAGAGCAGCAGCTTACGAACAAATTGATGAGCTCAAGGAAGCTCTATCAGATTGTAGAACTCTAATAAAGTTGTTTCCAGATCGTCATAATGTGCGTTCACGAGTCATTGGGGTGTACAGTCGAAGCTAAGAACCCAATATAGGGATATACTCGTGCATCAAAGATTTTAGTGAGAATGAAAGAATATAGTCGTGCTGTCAATATAGCAAAGACGGGATTGTCTCGAATAGAAGAGCCAAAAGGCAGGGCTAGATTGGAAACGGTCCTGGAATCCGCTTTGGCGGCTCAAACCAATAATGAACCTCACCAGGAACTATCAGAATGCTATATTTCGAAGCTTCCCCATGAGCTTCTCGCCCTCATTTTTGAGGAACTGGTGGAGACTGGCCAAATGTCTCCGGTGCGAATGTGTCATGTGTGTCGCCAGTGGCGACAAGTCATGATAAGCATGACAAAAATGTGGTCCCGCCTTGTGCTGTATCCGGACTGGAAGAAAAACAAGGCCAAGACTAGTGCATGGATGGAGAGATCTCGAGGTCGACTTACAGAGCTTCAAGTGAAATCGCTTAATAGTTTGAACCTATGGCTCGATCAATATGGGAAAGACTCAACCCGACACATCGAACGCATTTCGTTCGACATTGATGGCGACAACCTTCCCATTCACTTCCTTCTCGACGCCAATCCAGTCTCGCTATATTGGCGAGCGAAATATTCAAACTCGTCCCATATGAGACTGCCTTTTCGAGTCCAAAATAAGGCGCCACTTCGACTCACGGAACTCGTCCTTATCGCTATTCCAATTGATTGGAATACTGTAGCGAAGCAACTCAAGAATTTGACCAAATTAGTCATTCAAGGCGAAGGAATTGGATGCGCGCACCTTTTCGGCATCCTCGAAAGGTCCACGACTTTGGTCACACTTCGTGTACATGTCACCGACGCAGACAATTTCGATCAAGATGGTCGAATTTGCCTCCAAAACCTAGTCGAGTTGAAACTCACGAAAGGTGGTGCCGTCATCAAACATCTCGAGTTGCCAACCTTGGAGATATTGGAGTTGACGAGAATGGACGTCGATCAAGCCCTGCAAGACTTATCACCCCAAGAACCAAGCCTGAAATTACTTAACATTAGTCGCTGTATCAACTTCTCAGAGACAAGACAACTTTTGCCACCATCCCTTACCTCGCTATCCCTCACGGGGCTGGCCGCCAAACCGGATGGGTGGATCGAAGCCATCGTGAAAGGAAGATGTCCGCTTTTAGTCCATCTTGATGTCTCTGCGACCAGGATTGGAACAGGGTGTCTCCTTCGACTCATCGCCACTCGTAACGGTCAAACTGTCCAGGAGGAGGCTTCCCCGACACCGATACCGACATCTTTGGAAAGCTTGGTCATGAACGAGTGCCAGGAGATAGGTTCAGAATACCTTTCCCATATACGTGCGAAAGTACCCTTGGTTACCTGCATTTATGAAAGGAAAAATAGACGCTGAGAAGTTCTATGCATCTTCTCTTTCACTATCTAGTCCTGATTGAATAACATTCTATTTAAGAGTTTTGAGCCTCTTCTGAATATCCCTAAGGTACAGCGACGAGAAGGGTCTCGACATTAATGTGCCAGACTTCTTCATAAACACTTCGTTGAAGATATGAGTATGTATCGCTTTTCTCATGGAAGGGTCTGATTCAGATCAAGGGTGCCTCAGCTAAACGTAGCTTGGACTCTGCCAATCAATTCTCCTGTGACGATGTCCGAAGACTCAGACGAGCAAGACCCTCTGCATGCTGGAATCGCTGCCTATAATAGCGGACAATATGAGTTTGCGATTGATATTATTTCCGACGTAACTATCCCTCGGAGTCTACGGTAATGCTTGATCACTGAACATTGCTCAGATGATAGAGGAGCAGGGCCCGGGTTACGATGAACTCGAGTTGAGAGCATCTGCCTTTGAACAACTCGGTGTGCTACAAGAGGCATTCTGGGATTATGAGCGACTGATACAGCTGTTCCCGGACCGCTACCTAGTTTGTCGAAACCCCCCACTTACGATTCAGTTTGAGACTTAGACCCTATTATAGGCTTATCTTCGCGCATCAAACATTCTGCTGGAACTCAAACAATACGATCTTGCCATTGACGTCGCAAGGACTGGTTTGCTTCGGAAAACGCAAGACCCTCAAGGGGATGATCTCCTGAACGCAGCCCTTGACGCAGCTCTAGTCGCACGATACGACAGCAGAAAGGCCTCGCTACCGGTTACAGCTACATTTATATCAAAGCTTCCCTATGACATCCTTGGGCACATTTTCTGGCAGGCGATCAACAACTACAACGTCCCGGATCTGAATATAATGCTTGTGTGCCGCGAGTGGGAACAGGTCGTGAAAGATATGCCAACCATATGGAAGCCCCTCGTGCTCGACTCGTCTTGGGTCGAGATCAGCGCAAGAGTCAGGGCGTGGATGGAAAAGTCTCACCGTCGCGTTGCAGATCTCCGAGCTCAATCACTAGATGGGTTGACCGGATGGTATGAGGAATATGGAAGCCAATCAAGTCGCCACTTGGAGCACATTACATTCCAGTTTAGCGCGAACATTCCAAAGAAATTTTACATTGAAGCCGATCCGGTCTCATTCATTTGGCGAATAAGGAATCCTTATGGTGAAGGGAGGAAATATCCTCTTAAAACTACAGGCCGCAAAGCACCGTTTCGACTGAAGGAACTTACGCTCTGTGGGGTCACAATTGACTTTCAGACGATATACGATCGACTGAAGGATTTGACCAA
>WSTS01000049.1:0-33974 GCA_019627755.1 Serendipita sp. 411 | reverse complement strand
CGCCATGGAACTCTTCAAAGCGGGACATCTCGGTAGTGGAACTGATCTATCCCAGTTTTTGATCGAAGTCTATGAGCTCAAGGACGAAAAAGTCGGCGAGGAATCAAGAGGTGTGTGCTACTCTTCTTCGTTTTTGAACATGACTGTGGCTTGACCTCAAATTGGTATTCTCAGCGCGTCTTACGCAGCTAATATCACTAGTGGGTACAGAAGGAACATGGAGAAAGACCATGATTGGTGGATCAATCGCGTAAGTTGACAAGTCTCGTCAATGATTGAACACGAACACTGACGGACGGGATCAGCTGGTCGGCAAAGCATGGAATATATGCAACAGGTGATCCAGGACTGCACGGATTTATTGGAGAACTATTCTACAAGGAACAAGATTTCGTTGCGGCCGAGCCACACCTGATCGCCTCTGGTTCGCGCGAGAGCGCAAAGACGTTGGCGAACATGCTCTTTACATGGTCAAGGAACGGTGCAGAACCAGGGACATATGCATCCAAGGGTGTGATCCCATATCTTCTGAGAGGAAACATTCTCGCCGCTCGAGCTTTCCTCTCCCAGTTTCTCTCGTTGCTCATCGGCGCTCGTCCTTCTGTCCTCGCGACTCCATCTCCTGTGGTGATCAACCCAGCTGGCTCAGAGGCGGCAAGCCCCGACGAATTATATCTTACTACGGAACCAGTCTTGAATTTCCTACAGCTTGCTATTAGGACATGCCAACGCGCAAAGAACCCAGGTGTACAGGCGAAGCAAGTACAGGAGATGTGGGTAAGACTATGTGGAAGCTATCAGAGCCGGAGAGGGCTGGTGGCCCAGCCAGGGTATCGAGAGGTATGAATCCCCCTCTAAGCCTCAGTCTGAAAGCTCACACCCACTCTCAACGCTAGGCGTTAGGTGAAATCGGAACATTGTTCTTTGATTTGCCTCCACCAAGAGCCGCAGCAAACAATAACGCGTTACAAGACATGATGTCGTCCTTCCTTGGAGGGAAGCCTGGTGGGTCAGGCGGTCCTCCCAAGCGGACACTGGACCCACCAATGCAAGGAATCACTTTAGATTAGTCCGTGTTTGGAACTTAAGACTTAGGATCAAAGAGAATATTGCGCGCAAAAATAAGCCTAGGCATTAGGGGGCGTAGACTAAATAGGGAACATCCGATACAAGTACAATGATATCCGTCTACGAAACCACCATGAATTGTAAAGGTGCTTAGACACCGAAGCCGTAGAGGGTGCGGCCAGAGCGCTTGAGGGCATAGACGACATCGAGCGCAGTGACGGTCTTGCGCTTAGCGTGTTCAGTGTAGGTGACAGAGTCACGGATGACCTGAGGAAAAAAGGAAAATAGTAAGAATCAAGTTGGATAGCGGTGCCAAAGGCGATACTCACATTCTCGAGGAAAGTCTTGAGGACGCCACGAGTCTCCTCGTAGATGAGACCAGAGATACGCTTTACACCACCACGACGAGCGAGACGGCGAATAGCAGGCTTGGTGATACCTTGGATGTTATCACGAAGGATTTTCCTCTGTTGAAAGGGGGCGAACCACCGTCAGCAACATTGTTCGCCAAACCACCACGGCCACGATGACCAGGCATGGATAGTAAAAAAGACATACGTGGCGCTTAGCACCGCTCTTTCCGAGACCTTTTCCACCTTTTCCGCGGCCAGACATGTTTGAGTGTTGTTAAAGAGGTAAACTGAAGACTAGAAGCCGCTGGGAGAGTTTGCTGGTTGGCGGGGGCGTCAACTTTGAGTTGGGGGAAGTCGCCAAAAGTCGCCCGTATTTAAGGAATTTCCACTGGGGACTGGGCGCAAAGTTGCTCAGGTCACGTGGGTCACGTGATGCCTTGGGCCGCTCACTCGACCTCTAAACACCAGCTAGTTTACAACTTGGAATAGGATAAACATATTATAAAACACGAAATATCATGATAGCAAAGGCCACTTGGACTCATCATCAAACTTGCAAACGACGGGCGGAGTTTGAATATTCTTGCACAATGACCCCTCTCGAGTTTCTAAAGGATGCATTACCAGTCGATGTAAACAATCGTCTCCATTATTCAAATACACGAATCGATCAGTTTTGGACGACGCTTACGTTTGCACAATCCTTGGACGGAAAAATTGCAGGCATTAATGGGCAGCAAATTATCCTAAGTGGCAAAGAGAGCATGTTTATGACCCATTGGTAACAAATCTGTTGTATTCTTTCCGTTGCGTTTTAAACCAACGAGCAGGATGCGTTCCATGCACGACGCCATCCTCGTCGGAATCAACACTGTAATCAATGACAATCCGCAGCTTAACAGTCTGTCTATCTTGAACTCCAACCTACTCTAGTGCTAAGATTTGAACCAGCATAGCCAGACATCTACCATCTCGAGATGAAGGATACCCTCAGCCATTGCCTGTCATCCTAGACACGACGCTACGCATCCCCCTTGATTGCAAGCTCATAAAAAATGCCGTGACCGGTATTGGAAGGTTCCCGCTTGTTCTTTGTGCACAAGGATCAGAGAGCCTGAGCTTGCGAAAGGCCGAGCTGGAGAGTTTAGGCGTCACAGTCATCCCAGTCGCTTCAAAAGAGCACGGTGAGCTAAATCATTGTGCTGTTAGGACCGCACTTACTACCAAGTAGGGAGAATTCCTCTGCTGGCTACCATCAATGTTCTACAACAGCATGGCATTCGATCCCTTATGATAGAAGGGGGCCAAACTGTTATATCATCGTGTCTCTCGTCCCCAAATGTCGCACTTATCGACCGTATCATTATCACGGTTGCGCCGGTGTTCATAGGGGAGAAAGGTCTGGCCGTTACGAACGACTCCTCTGGAAAGGCTAGTCTCCTCTCCCATACTCTATATGTGCTTCTTATCTGTATTCAAGGCAAAGAAATTACAAATCGCTGTCACTGGTGCCCTTGGAAGCGACATTGTCGCGTCCTACGAAGTCCCATCCGGCTCGCACAACGAGGAATAGCCGGTTCTTTGTAAATTCAACCTATAACTTTTCTTCTCCATGTTCCCTGTTTTTTCTCCTGTTTGTTGTACCACGTATATCCTTGAGCCAATAGGAAATCGACTGGCCAATGAAATCTACAGAGTCAAAGCTAATTACGCCGAGCAAGATGCAAGCCATTCGTAGACTCGACCACATTCAGAGGGCATTTTCCTCAGTAGCGTCCACACCGTTAAAGACAGCCCAGATGGCTCAAAGTTAGTCCCTCACAGCTCGAAATCTTCTCCCGTCCGATCGTGGACGTTGTCTGATGCCCCGATTTCGAATGATCTACAGCATACACCACCCGTCTCGTTAACGCTCCGCACTCGTTAGGCAAGTTCATTTCCTTTCCTCTCTTCGTCGACGTCCAAACGAGTGTATGCCCTTGCTAATCTTGGGAGATTTCGGTTTCGACTTGGAATTTAGAGCACCGCATCTACATCGAGCAGAACGGCGGCGTCGTCTCTCCATTCCATGACATCCCGCTCTTCGCAGACAGGAATAACGGGATTTTGAACATGGTCGTCGAAGTCCCCCGCTGGACGAACGCGAAGATGGAAATCTCCAAAGAGGAAGCTTTCAACCCCATCAAGCAAGACATTAAGCGTGGTAAGCTTAGGTATGTCAGGAACTGCTTCCCCCATCACGGTTACATCTGGAATTATGGCGCGTTCCCCCAGGTATGTAGCTTTTTTTCTTTCTCTTTTTTTTTTGGCTTTTCCAACGTGCTTGCACGCAATCGCGGGTAGCCGTCGGAAAGAAGATGGTGATGTACTGATTGCGAGCTCTTTCTTCTTTTGGATTGTCTTTGTATAGACTTGGGAAGACCCCCAACAGACCCATGCTGAGACCAAGGCTCATGGTGATAACGATCCGCTCGATGTTTGCGAAATCGGAGAACAACTCGGATATGTAGGACAGGTGAAGCAAGTCAAGGTTCTCGGGATCATGGCACTTCTCGATGAAGGCGAGACCGATTGGAAAGTCATCGTCGTCGATGTCAACGACCCTCTGGCTTCCAAATTGAACGACATTGAAGACGTCGAGAGACATCTTCCAGGTCTCATCAGGGCCACGAACGAATGGTTCAGGATCTACAAAATCCGTACGCGCCTTCTTCCTCTTTGTTGTCATCTTACTCACAACCCTTCCTCGACTTTATAGCCGATGGCAAGCCAGAGAACACTTTCGCGTTCTCTGGAGAGGCAAAGAACAAGAAGTACGCTACGGAGATCATCCACGAATGCCATGAAGCATGGCGTCGTCTCGCAGTCACGGGCGAATCTCCCGCTAAGACAAACACTTATGATCTTTCCATTTTGAACACGACCGTGGAAAATTCACTCGGTCTGACCTCCGTGGACGACCCCGTTTACACTACCCTACCGAGGGCGACGAGGGATCCACCTAGGCCTATCGATCCTTCCAGTGAGTATTGGCTCTATCAGTCCTGTTTCGAGTGGAACATATTTTGACTATCGATGATAGTTTCCAAATGGTTCTTCATCTCCTCCGCTCAAGTTTAGAAAATCCCATTTCCGGGTGCCTTTTCCGATCCAGTAGATAGCAGTCTCATGAAATGCACACAATTCCAAGAAAACATCTGGATACGGAAGTCATCAACAGCATCTATTATAACAGAACAAAAACCCCAAATGTTAGTACAGCGTGATTCTACTTAGGAACAAGTCGATATTATGTATACTTAGATGGAATTTTTATCCATCGTAAATATTCGGGCACGGGCCCATTGTTTGAGGCATACTTGATCGCAATGTTTCTCGCACGATCCTTGAGCTGTTGGACGTTACGTCTAGCCAACAGGCGATCTTCGGTCCCATTGGGACCGTGTTGGCGGTGAATGAGATCCCATGGCTTTACTCGGTCACCCTTATAATAGAGCGCCTCGATCGCAAACAAAAGAACCTCGTCCTCTTCCTTTGTCCATCGTACCCGGCCAGTCTCGTTCCCGCCTGTCGCATATCGATAGATCTGCTTCGGCATCTCTTGCTCAGGAGACTCTGACCGGTGCACCTTCCGAGGGCGTCCCCGTTTCTTCTTAGATCCAGCCCCTGCTTCTGCTTCCTCCTCCTCCTCCTCCTCTTCGTCCTCACTTAGCACAGGCAGGTGCTTTGCCCTCTTCAAGACAGGGGGAGGCGCCTGAGCGCGTCGCTGGAGTTCTTTGACCTTTGCTTTGGAACGTTGAAGCTCATCTTCAGAATCCGCCTCGACGACACGTTGAAGTGAGGCTGCCTTCCTCCGACGCCACTCTTCTTCGCTGTCTACCTCTTCCTCGTCCTTCTCACCTGAAGCAGCAGCGAGAGCTCTCCTTTTCGCCGCCTCCTGATCCGCTCGGATGGCCGCGATGCGTTCCCTAGCACTCGCCGTCTTACCGGCTTCGATACCAAGACGTCTCGCCATCGCTTCCATGTCAGACTGTGAGACAGATTGTGTCTCATCTCGACGAGATGCCGTCTTCGATGTTGACGCTACAGTCGGTTGTTTATGAGTAGGGGGAGACGCAGCCATCGATGCAGGGGGGGACGTATTGATCTCTGCTGCCTTCATTGCTCTCCGCATTCTACGAGCGCGCGTATTCCCACCATCACTCTCGTCGCTGCTCGTATCCGCCAACACAAGGGGACGCCGCTTTGGCTTTGGAGGAACCACCTCCGACGGTTTTTGAACTGTGGTCGAAAGTGTCTCCTTGGCCTTCTGCTTTGCCGAAGCTGCGCTCGAAGGGGATTGTACAAGGGTGACCGTAGAGGATCCTGAGGGCCGAGAAAGTAGAGAGTCCCGAGGGTTGCGCCCTGTTGCGTCTGTATGCTTCTTTGCTACTGCATCGGTATTCTTCTTGCTGGGTATCACAGAAGGAGGAGGCATCCCACTCTCCACTTTCCGTTTCTTCGCTGTGCGGCTCTCAGCTTCCTCATCTTCATCCTCGTCTGACGCCACTTCTTCGTTTATCTGACGCTTCCGTTTCTCTTTTGACGGAGAAACTGCTGCCCTCTTTACTGTTGCGTCTTGGTTATGTTTGCTTCCTGTTGGCATTTCTCGTTCACGACTACTACCCATCGAGACCTCCTTCGCCTTGTTGGTACCGGTGGAGATTGTCCGACTGCGATTTCGGTCTAAGGGAATATTCTTCTTCAATTTTTGGAGCATTGATTTAGAATTATGCTGGGCTTGTCGTGGTTCATCCGGGGCGGGAGTAGCAACAGGGGAACTAGTAGGACTAGGCGTCATCGTGATTCTTTGCGCGTTTACTTGAGGGGCATTGAAGACGAATCCCTTGGGTATCCTACAAACATAAGAACCAGTCAGAGGTCTTTCCAACAAGAGGGAACATAACACACGCTCTTGGTTGGCCTAGTGGCACAAAGGCAGGAGCACTGGTCACTGGATCGTATGGTGAGGGGGCATTGTCTTCCGGAATGTTCACTAAATCTGTTGGAATATCCATTGATTCGCCTTCTAGACCGCCAGCGTCGTCGTCCGGTAACAATGACGGCGGTTCCTCTCGAGAAGCTATTTGTTTAGTTCTCGTGAGTCCAGACGGGTAACCTGTCGCAGACTTCGAAGTGCCCGCTACTGGTTGTGCATTGGTATGGGATTCTACTCTTGAGGCCATCTTGGCCTGTTTGCTAACCATCCGTACGTTCTCCAAAGGTGGTTCCAACAAACTCGATGGCAGCGCCTTAAGAGTCCGTACCGGGGCAGGTGATGAAGGAGGAGGAGGGGTAGAACCGGGATTCCTGGGAGTAACAATGGGCTCTTCAGATAATGAGGCGAGGGGATGGGCTTTTGCGGCGTCCAAGTGGGTGGAATCTCCTTTAGTCACAAGCTCTTTCTTTTGTGCGGTGGCGGTGTCTCGGGGCTTACGAGCGTCACTCGTTTTGGCTTTGAGTTCATCGAGCTCTTTTCTTGCATGGCCACAAGCGTGGGTGACAGCAAGGCGGCATGTCTTCTCCATGACACGTCGACTCGTATCTCTCCAGCAATATTGAGCAGAGTTGGCTGGATTGACCTCAATCTTTCGGGTGTAAGGTGTAAGTACCTGATGAGCCTTAGAACAGCATCACTTACTCTCTTCAATCGTTCAGCTCTGTCCTCCTCCCACATTTTTTCTGCTTTGAACCTCTTATTTTCATCACCAAATACTGACGGAATCAGCGAAGGATCTCGCAGGAAAGCGGTATTGAAGTATCGCATAATGTCCACTGTCTTGAAAGGCTGTTTACCCAAAGCTTTGCTGATAACAAAATGAGTCTAGAAATGCTCGTCAGTACAAATGCGGCGAGTATGTCAGAATAGGGTTATGATAGAGGGAGTTGTCGGAGTTTGAAAAATCACGTGACTTGACCCAATGTCTTTTATCATGTTGTAGAAATCAATATGCTTACCATCAGAGATAACTCCAGTAAAATTTGTCGAATACCAAGTTGAATCCGAGAACCTGTCATTCCCGCGCAGATACGGAGGAAGACCACTCTCAGTTGATTAAGCGGGATTTCGAGCAGTTTTATTTTCTCCTGTAGGGTATATTCCTGACTGGATCCATATTCAGGATCGATGAGGGGTATTCGGTTGGTCCAGTTTGGGTATTTGAGCCGAAGTTCGTCGGGTAGAAACATTTCCAGGATCACTCCAAGGTTGATGATATTGACTTGCCGTGTATAAGACGCGTCTGATCCTTCGAAGGGAGCATATGGAAAGAAAAAAACACCCTCCTGTGCACCCAAGGCAACCTTCAAGGCTGGTCAAAAGGTTAGCAACCTTCGCCACAACGCGTCTGAGAACCAGAAGCGAAAAATAGAAATGATTAGGACGAGTACCTTCTGATGCTTCCCTCCATGTTTTAAGATCGCGTTCGGTGAGCTCTGGGGGTGGATTGTGGCCAGCTAACCGTCGGTCGACATTAAAGACGCGTCTACACGCTTCTGTGAAGTCAATTGCAGCCTTTGATGCTTTCGAAAGCTTCTGGAGTAACACCGATGAGGGCTGCGCGCCCTTAGACATTGTGCGCGAGACAGAGGCCGACTCCAAAGTGTGAATAGTCAGCGCACACCCGAGCCTTGGACCGAAACCACCACCCAGCCTGATCGGAGATCAATCCATTCGCGTTTTAATCACGTACAAAACTCAAGAATACTCGAGTAATCTCGTACTAAGAGGGCCTACTGCTGGAAAAGTGTAACAATTAATGCTGAGCGATGGCGCCGTTCAACCTGGATGCATGCATATCACAGTTGCTGAAAAAGCAACTGCTTCATGAGACCGTTCTAAAAGAGATTTGCGAGAAGACGAAAGAGGTGCTAATGCGGGAAGGAAATGTTGTTCATATACAAGCCCCTGTCACGGTAGTGGGTGACATCCACGGGTACGCACATGATTCAAACGACTTCTAGGGTTTACTCGTCTTACCAAATCTGTACCGTTAGACAATTCTACGATCTAGTAGAAATATTTCGAATAGGTGGCTACGCACCTTCTACAAACTATCTTTTCCTTGGTCAGGATCCTTTTCAATCACGCCTATGTTAAACTTAAACGTGTATTGACCAGGTGACTATGTGGACCGCGGTCTATTCAGCGTCGAGACAATATCTCTTCTCACCTGTCTCAAACTCCGACACCCAAATCGTATTCACCTCATCCGTGGAAACCATGAGAGTCGTGCAGTAACACAGACCTATGGGTTCTACACTGAATGCGTCCGAAAGTATGGCTCTGCCGCAGTCTGGACATACTTTACAGACATGTTCGACTACCTCACGCTCTCTGTGGTCATTGATGACAGAATATTCTGTGTTCATGGAGGTCTTTCACCAAGTATACACAGTATTGACCAAATCAAAGTGGTTGATCGGTTCAGGGAGATTCCACACGAAGGGCCAATGGCTGATCTTGTATGGTCGGACCCTGACGCCGAAAAGGAAGACTTTGCAATAAGTCCAAGGTATGTCTTCCTATTCTATACTTGGTTAGAATCTCAGTGGCTCGTACTACCTGCAGAGGGGCTGGGTATACGTTTGGTTCGCAAGTTGTTCGCAAGTTTTTAACTATCAACTCTATGGCCCATATCCTCCGTGCACATCAGCTATGTATGGAAGGCTTTAGCGTGCTATTCGATAATCGTCTCAGCACTGTCTGGAGTGCGCCAAACTACTGTTATCGGTAAGTGAGTCGTGTCTTGTGATCACAGTCTGTTTATTGATGGATATCCACGCGTCTTGTTGTACCAGATGCGGGAATCAAGCCTCCATATTGGAAGTTCGACCTGGTGGGCATGGGCAGGAAATCCAGGAAGGCGATATGTTCTTCAATGTGTTCGAGGCAGCTCCAGAGAATGATAGGGATGGACCTGGGCAACAAGCGTCGCTTAATGCGGGGGGCAAGGTAATGTGTGATTTCATTTATCCTGCGAGCGAATTATGCTAATGCTGATCCCGATAATCGGTCCATTCCTTCTTTTGTGGTCTTTGCGGTTTTTTGCCTCCCTCCTTTGTCTCTGATAGCTCCCAGAGTATTTCCTGTGATCAGATTGATAGCATATTTAAAGAAGATCTATTTTATTTCAGAAGTACTGGCGATCACATGGACCCTCTGACGCCTATTTTAGTGGACGAAGAAGGCCATTGCTAAGGCCATAAAGGACAAAGCAAGCTCGATCTTGCCCAAAGCCAAGGACGACCCTTGCCAAGTCGATGGGTCGCCACACAAATACAGCAAGTTGCTCAACTTCTCAGAAACCAACTAAGACTTGCCATCGTCGTTCAGCTCGTCCTGCTGCCAGCCTGCTTGCTGCGCTCGTCGTGCTTGATTCGATAGGCTCCTCAGTCACCGTAGAGGCGTCTCCAGTTCCTCTACCTTTTCTCGACTTTTTATATCCAAGCTTTTCTTCACATCCCTCGCCCACAAACAAGCCCAATCGTACCCCAACCGGAGCGTCACGTTCGCCGCCTGCCCGTCCCGGCCCAGCGATCGCGGATGAGACGTCGAACGAGCGTTCTCTGGCCAACATTAACTCCAACAACCTCAAATTTCAACAACCTCGACTTCAAAAGCGTCAACGGGGGGCAGGAATAAGAGTCGCGGTGAAATACGAAGAAAAGGACGAAGGCTGGGTCCAGGCGTCGAGTTGGAATCTACATGGACGTGGTGGTGGAGCAGAAGTAAGTCTCTCCTTCCTCTTCATATTTTTCCAAAGATTTTTGGGCATCGCCTTGAGCAACTTCGGCGTCGTCGCCGTTGCTATTATTGGATGCTGATGGGGTCCGGATGGGTCACAGAGCATGGCAGAAGGGACGATCTAATTCTGCAACGGAGCCTTTCGCGTCATCCGTCGTGTTATTTTTACGTGCTGTCCGATATAAAAGGCCTCTGCCTCTGGAACCTACTCGTGCTGACGTTCATTCTCCGCCTCCTTTTCTAGTCCGCTGATACTGGAGACGCTCCTGGATTGGAAAACTTACAAAACTTGGACGCAGTAAATCCATTCACTGGTGAAATTGTCGCAACGGAGCACCTCGATCTACCCGTTGGGTGGCAGCAAGACCGCCTCAACAGACATGAAAATTATTCTCCAATCATCGTCACCGTCTTCGCAGTGGTCCTCGTATGCTCCATCGTCCTTACTATCGGTCTATGTCGGTGGCGCAATAGGAAACTTCGGCGTCTTAGAGATTTAGAGCGACTTGAGCGAAAGGCCAAATATGGCGAAGACCTTGACGACTCGGGAAGCAGTCAAGGCGACTCGGAGAGCTCAAACGAAAAGACAGCTGAGGCTGCTTCAAAGCGCCAGAAGACACGACGTATCATATCTGGTAAATCGTCGGCTATACGTAGAAGTCTGGCCGCCCGATTCAGGCGTAAAAACAAGTCAAGACCACCTCTGGAGGAATCCAAAGACGTCGATGAAGACGTTACAGACACCACACGGGCTGTTCCTTCTGACACACCGTCAGCCGCTGCCCCCCTGTCAGATGAGCAGATTTCATCTGCCCGCAGTCAGACCGACGAACCAGTGATTACTCCTACTATATCGAGATCAACCAGTCGCAATCGACCCCCATCCAGCCGACGATCTATTTCTGCCCAACCCGAATCCCAAAATTCCACCAACACTACCCCCCCTGACCCCCCTAATCCTGATTTAACTCTCCCCCCAGCCTACATTATGACACGACGTTCTACGCATGCTACCCAGGAGGGCAAACTACCCCTTCCAGGTCATGAGGAGGACTACGACCCTCGGGATCTCACCGGATATGTAAGGTCACCCAACCCCGCCATTCGCTCGACAGTCAATCAGACGTTATCAGCCACAGTCCCTGTAGAAGATGATGTTACCGCTGAAGACACCCAGCCACCTGCTCCACCTTTCGAAGGGTCAGCTATGGCGACCACTTCTCGCGTCGCTGCAGGTGCCACACGACAAGCACATGTTGCCACCGACGACAAGAGAGTATTGGAGCGCATGAGGAATATGGCAGGTGCACCGACACTCCCTCCCTCTGTCTCCACCACAGTTTTGTCCTCCACGCAAGCCGAACACATTGCGAGGGCCCCAACATGGGACGACATTGATGACTGGCATACCGAGCAACAAGCCGAGCAACATGGAGTGTCTGGCAATGTAGCTGAGGGACAGTCTGCCAGCGACATCTCAACGCTTATGGGCCCACCCCTGTCTGTAGGCCTCTCGCTACCCCCACCTTCGACACTACCATCAAGCCCAAGGTTGTATGGAGATGTTACGGACCTACGCCTTGGTCAGGTATGGACGAGGGTGGATGGCGAGACGGCTAGGGAATTGACTGCCAGTGCGCCGGAAGGCATACCGGAACTTCCTTCAGCGCCTAGTGCACCGTTTATGGAGATGGAAGATGCCATAGAGGCATCGGCTCCACCAGCCTGGGACGACGAAGCTGAAGACGTAGCAACGGCGGAGACAACCTCATCTGCTGTTCCGGAATCGGGTGATCAATCTCATGCAACTTCTACGGCAGATGCACATCTCACTGCCATAGACTCTCGTTTAGAAAGCAGGCCAGGGACGTCGAGACGATCGCGATTTTCGGCGACGTTGGACACCCCGACCACGGAAGGACAGTGCTTACCCAGATATGAACCATAGTCGCTCGTTCTCGATTCTGGAGTCGCTTTCTTTGCTTTTCTTTGCCCCTTTTCTGTATCCTATCCTCCTCCCCGATCGATTGATCCCAGTGCGCCCCTCGTGTCGTGTATTTTCCATCACCCGAGCCTTGTATATCTTCGTTTTTTTAGAAAGTTGGAATTTATATCATAATAAAACGCAAAAGCCTTTTCTTGGACTAAACGTTGCTTCGAATTGCCTAAGAATAACGCGAAGAGGGCCTCGAGTGAGTAGCGAAGGCCAGGAAGGTGGACATATATGGCGTTCTCCACGGCCGGTTAGCTCGTGTTTAGTCCACGGTTAACCGATTATAGTTCAGTCTATAGAGTGGAGTTAAAGGTAATCCTGATACCTCGGATGTTTCTTCTTTAGCCCGTTTCTTCCATCTTCCCCCAATGATAAGTTAATAGAGAACGACTGGTCATCTGGTGGAGTCCATAACGGACATCTAATTTGGCAACCCGCTGAGTATTCTGGACAAATCAAAACGTCCCGCCGAACCGGGACAGATGGCCTCTCCACTCTTCTGTAGTTCCAATTGCCAAATGATGGAGCATGGACTGATCCTCTAGCACTGTCACAGGATGAAAACATTCCTCAGATGAGGTTTACCTGTATTCATTGACTGATAACATCGACATCATTATTCTGTTTTTCTGTGTATGTGGCTTCGTAGCATGGCGTCTTTGGACTAATAGTCCTCTCCTCTGGATACCACCTCCTTTCTTGTGGGTCTCAAAAGGATAGTGTGTTCGAACTAGGGAAGGGCCATTGAATCTAAATTCGAGTGATTGTGTGATTATGAAGAACACATACCTGAGCTGTCATGGACCCTGGATTGTCGACTAATGGTGGATAATCCTGAACAATCCCTTGCGAAACCAAATGGTTCAACTGTGCCAAATATAAGTCTGGAGTAATAAGGGCACGACAAATATATGTAACGGACCCCTAGTAGATATTTTGATTCCCCCAATCGGTCCAAGTACCTTCGACAGAACGGAAGGGAGCCAAAGCTTGTGGTGATCGTCTTCAAAAGAGATTTTGCAGTCACGAGTCGCAGTGGAACATGAGGCGCATCTACAATTTTAGCATAATGTGAAACTTCGCCCTGCACAACTGTGAGCTTGGTCGTGTCACAAAAGGGCCAAATAAGTTTGGAGCCTTACCTCCTCGATAACTCGACCTCGCCCGGTTGATCCAAAGGTCTCGATGGCGAAATATTCTCCCTCTTCCATTTTCGTCGGGTCTCCATTGTCGACGATGGGAACGCTCTTGTCACCGTGGATGCGATATGGGTGTATTGAATGTCCGTTGAGATTCGAGATGCACTTGACTGCAACAAGAAATGAGAAACAATGCATTAATGTCAAGGCTTTGGCGCACCTCGTTTGGTGTCGGTTCCAATCACCACCTCATAAGATTCCATGACTTCTTGTATCTCTCTTCCAACCTCGCCAAGGCGAGCATCGATGCCGGACGCTCGTACACCTGCATTTGTCGCTGCTTTTACGGATTCCAGCAAGTTGTCGTATGTGGGTTCAAAATTGAGCGTGTACGCAGAGTCGACGATCCTGCCCTTCACATGAACGCCAAAATCGACCTTGAGAACATCTCCTATCTGCAAAACTAGGCAAATAAATGACAAAACACAGCAAAGAGAGGTTAAAGAGGCGAACCTACCTTTCTTATCTCCAGCATTGGGAGTGTAGTGGGCCGCGCAGTGATTGAGACTGAGACCAGTTGGAAACCCTATCCCGGATTCAAATCCGTTCTCCTCTACCAACGCCCTAGTCCCATCTTCGATCATGTTGGCGATCTCCGTCATAGTCATCCCTGGTCGGATCGTCCTTCGCGCGTATTGGCGCACCACACGATGTACTTCCGCAGCACGCCTAATGTTATTGTACGTATTCTCTTCGTCCTCGAGGTTCATTCGTTCGAGATACCGTTTCTCTTCTGAGGTGGTTCGCCATGTATTGTCGCTACCAATATCATGTTAGTCATATCCAAAGTTCATGAGCGTCCATCCGTGCACTAGTGTCTCAGGAGGTGGCAGTCGGACAAACTTGTAGGTAAAGAACATACTTGATATATTCCTGTGTCTCTCCTTCGGGGTAGATCCCATCCGTGAATATTTTGCTCAACCCCACTGTTGGGGGATCCGTTTGTTTGACGCCTGCCTTTGCCTTCTTTTTGGGTTTCTTTTTCTTCTTTTTCTTCTTCTGTTCGCCATTAGGTGCTAAAGATATTATCAGATTTATAGGCTGTGTCTCTATACTGAGTAAAACGCACCTACAACGTCTTGACCTTCCTCGTCGCCATCGTCACTCTCCTCCCCATTGATCAGTGGCGCATTATCAGGCTTAACGATCTCAGTGGCCTCTGTTGCTGACATAGTTCAACGACTAAAACCACAAGTTGTTCTAAAGGTTCAGAGCGGTCTTAGCTGATACCGACGCTCGGCGTGGTCGTAAGCAAAGTTACATAAGTCGGAAACCGTGGATACATAAACCCAATCGGCTCCAATAAAATGGTAAAAACAAGGATACTAATGCATACAACAAATGGTGGCCATATGTATGGAGAAAAATATTATCCAAACGTTTGGCTGGACTTTGCGCTGCGCCTGACCTTGGACAAGCGCCACTCGTCTGGTTTCTCGTACTTGTTGAACAGCGGTTCGATCTTTTCTTGCTTCTTCCTTTTACTGATCTTGTTGGCGTCTGCAACTTTGAAGAATTGGGGTGCCACTTCTATCAGCCATTTGGGCTCTACCGCCGTCACATTCACCGCATATTCACGCGTGGTGTTGAGCAATTCGTGATAAATGAGCCACTCAGGACCGCGGTTGAACAGTGCTGAGGATGGGTGAATGTAAACGGGTGTTCCTTCCACGAGCGTTTTGTACCCTTCTTGGGGATCTTTCTTGGCAGCATTGCGGAAATAGCCAGCGCAGATTGATCGGCGTACTCGAGTATAATCACGACCAGCGGACAAGATATCATGTTTATATCTAGAATAATATGAGTGATTGTATGTGAGACAAAATTAACACCTTACCTGTCCATGATACCCAGAAGCTGTTTTCGGACGTCTTGAACTCGTCTCATGCTTCTTGCTTGGATGTAGTTCTCATAACACCAAGGGTTAGAGAATTTGCTCGCTTTCCATCCGTTGTATACGGCTAAGAGTGTCAAATGATCGCCTTCTGGTTGATGAAACTTGGCCTTCTTGGAGTCTGCTTGCGCTTGTTTATCTTTGGGGCGATAGAACACGTTTTGTGCGCCAGTAAGCATCGCTACTATCGTCAAGATCTCCTCTGAACATTGGTAGTCGACTGAGACGATCAGCATCTTTGCCAGTTGGGGCTCCATCGGGAAGTCTGCCATTTTGCGACCTAGCCTCGTAAGCAGACCCTCCTCGTCCAATGCAGAGAGCGCATAGAGCTGCTCTAATGCCGTCAACATGGTCTGGGCTGGGGGAGGATCCATAAACTCGAAGTTGAGTAGATCGTTAATGCCCATAGCCTTCAGGTTGAGAATCGTGGTCGCCAGATTGGTGCGCTGGATCTCCGGTACTGAGGCTGGTAGCATTTCGTTCCGGAAAGCTACTTCAGTGTACAGGCGATAACACTTGCCGGGACCTGTGCGACCAGCACGGCCTTTTCGTTGTTGAGCTTGAGCTTGAGATATAGGGGTGACGACAAGAGAGTCCATTCCAACTCTAGGGTCATAGGCATTTTGTTTGAAGAAGCCTGGGTCGACTACATAGTAGATTCCATCGATGGTCAAACTCGTTTCAGCAATGTTGGTGGCCAGGACAACCTTTCGAGCACCGGGAGGAGCTGGATCGAAAATCTTCGATTGTTGCTCGGAGGGGAGTGCAGAGTAAACTGGCAAGATAATCAGCTGTGGTACCTGGGGTCCAAGGGCTTTCATGCGCTCAAACAAGATTTCGCATGATGTGTCGATTTCTTCCTGGCCAGTAAGGAAAACCAAGATATCTCCTGGTGGTTCGGAAAGATGAATCTGCATGACAGTGATAAGAGCTGCGTCCAAATAGTCGGTTTCTGGCTCTCTTGAATAAAGAACCTCTACTGGGAATATTTTACCGGGAATTGTGAAGATGGGGCATTTGAAGAAGTATTTGGAGAATTTCTCCGCATCTAAGGTAGCAGAGGTGATGATAACCTTGAGATCGGACCTTCGAAGGATCGCCTCTGTGATTGACGTTAGAAGCCGTTCGTAACAGCGTATTATGGACTCACTCTTAAGCAATGCGAATAGAACATCAGTCGCAATCGTTCTCTCATGTGCCTCGTCAAGGATGATGACAGAATATGCCGTCATATCTGGGTCGATAAGACATTCACGCTGCAGCATACCATCCGTCATATACTTAATCCGTGTCTCTGGGCTAGTGCAATCTTCGAAACGGATCGTATATCCGACTTCCTGGCCCAAACGGCAACCGACCTCTTCTGCGACGCGTTTCGCGACTGACATTGCAGCGACACGACGAGGTTGGGTGCACCCGATCTTCCCTTTCTCTGCAAGGCCTGCCTCGGCCAGATATTGCGTCATCTGGGTCGTCTTTCCGGAACCGGTCTCTCCAACGACAATGAGGACTTGATTCTAAATAATGGTAATGGTGAAACTAAGAAATGCGGGTCAGGAAAGCTACTTACATCTATTACGGCTTGCACAAGCGGCTCTTTGAGCTTATAGATAGGCAAGCCTTTTCGCTGCTCCTCGATTGACAGGTTGGTAATTTTGCCAAATGTTGTTGCCTTGTTGAACGTTGCGGCTCGCCACTCTTGCGTTTCATTCGCCTTCTGTCCGAGAATGTGCCCCTTCAGGTCTTGGGCGAACATTTTCTCCGAGTTTTGTGCCATAGGGTCCAGCCATGGTGTGGAGAAATCTCTGGCTTCGGCATCAGCTTCCTCGTTTAGCTCTTGTTGCCTAAGTTCTTTCCTCTCCTTTTGCAATGCTGCGCCGGCTAGTGCCGCCCTATTTAGGGAACCGTCGGGAGCCTTTATAATTCTGACTGGGCTCATCTCCATAGATCGTTTTGTCTGCCCTGACAAAAATGGTGGCTCGTCGTCTCTTATTTCCACATCTAGTTCCTCTTCAACCTCTGCTTGAGCGGCTGGATTGTAGAAATCGTCATTCAGCTCCGGGTAATCTGATGGGTTCATTTCCCCGGATGCGATGAGTTGCTTGATTTCCCACCTCTCAGGCGATGTTAATCTCCTCGCAGAGCGAGTTGGTGCGTCATGGGAGCCGAGCGGGATATTGTTTGAGCCTGTCATATTGCGTGTTGCTAGCTCAGCCCGTTCACGTTCCATTTCCTCTTCAGACTTGATTCTGAGATGAGGTGTCAGGTCTGCTCCAGTTTGCTGGTCGACATCGGCCATAGACAGGCTAATTTTTTGCCCAATCACTTGTAGAACTTTCACTTTGACTGCTTGGCCTCGGGTTAAGAGATCTGACGGGCTATTGACGCGCCCTCCTTGCTGGATCTTCGAAATATGAACTAAACCTAGCCATTGGTCAGCTTGATTACAGGGAAGGATCGGTAAACATACCTTCAACACGTCCTCTTACCCCGTCAAGTTGCACGAATGCACCAAAATCACGCAGATTCGACACCTTTGCATTGTAAATCTTGTAGACCACGGGACTATCGTCTAGCTCGAACCCTGATCTACTTCCACCGCTTTGGTAGCCACGGCCACGATTATCAGAGCGAGGATTGTATGTTTCGCGCCCACGAGGAGGAGAGGGGCTACGTCTTCTCGGAGGAGATATTTCTAGTTTTCTTCGCTTGGGTGAAGGGGCGTCCTGATCCATAAGGTCTGTTGCCCGCGGTCTTGCCTTCTTTGCAAGTCCTTCTAGTTCAGACATAAGCCCGTCAACTTCCTGTGAGACATCACCCATTGGTTCTACTTTCGAAGATGCCTTCCTTTCTTGATTTGGTAATGAGAGAGCGGGAAATAGACGTTGTTTTCTATCCTTTTCAGATGTCTCGCCTTTTTGTGAATCTCCATTCTGTTTCTTTGCCTTTTTCTTATATTTTGGATGTAGGCTGAGGATCAAGCGATCGATATTCTCCACGAAGGAGTCAGAAAACTCGGCTCCTGCTTCCTTTAGCTTTGCTTTGAAGCCATCCAGGGTTTTAGCTTTTCCATGGAGTACGATCATATATTCTGCTAGAGTGCTGTCATTGACACCTGAAGTCGGCGTTAGCACGCCTCATGCATCCGCGTCCAACAAAACCTACTTGCCTGTGTGATTAATGATTTCTTGATTAATTCTAGAAACAAGGGAAAGAATTTCGAGTTTATATATGTCACTCATAGTGAAAAGAGGCTGGGCGCCGTCAACGGACGAGGCGGAGAGTGAGGCAAGAGTTGAGGCAAGGCTGGAGAGCCACCTTGGACCCGTGAACTAGCTGCAACAACGGACACGAGTTGTAGCCCAATACTGGAAACGACATTGAGGATATCTGGAGAGTGATATGCAACGGTGGGAGTCAAATGGTGGATCCTGGGATGACCGAGGTAAATATTTCATGACATTTTACCTCTCCGGACGAGCTCAACTAGGTACAACTAGACGAAAGGCATCTAAGAGGACGAAGATCTCGTAGGGAAGATTCAACACTAGATTCCGAGGACGAGAGTAGTCCTGTCACAGTGCAATCCTTCTCAGATTTTTCGGAATCAGCCCGTTCGTTGGGTCTAGTAGATTCAGACGGTTCTTTGCCAGACTCGATCCAGCTTCAAAAACCATGGCTCTATAAGCGACATCTAACCAACGGGAATCCTTCTCCATCTCAAGCACGACATAACCAATTTCACCAGTGGCGTTTGCAAGACAAGCTCAAAACTGGAAATGGAGCTATTGTCGTCTGTCTTAACCTCGATATAGACCCCCCAGACGTTGTAAAGACACAACCGTGTGCCGTCTTAGAAGGTTGGATCGATCCTCGAAAGCTGGGTTCTGCTAAAGCTTTGGAGGCAATCGGCAAGAATCTCTGTCAACAATTCCAGAGCTTGAACGCCCGCATAAGGTACAAGCCATTCCTGGATCCTTCCATCGATGAAACCCGTCGCTTCTGCATCAACCTTCGAAAAAGCGCGAAGGAGGAACGGCTATGTTTCTATTACAACGGCCATGGAGTCCCCAAGCCGACGAGCTCTGGTGAACTGTGGGTATTCAACAAAACGTACTCCCAGTATATCCCAGTCTCGCTCTACGACTTGCAAAGCTGGTTAGGCAGCCCAGTGGTCTATGTTTGGGATTGCTCAGCTGCAGGTAACCTTGTGCAAAACTTTATCAAATACGCCAAGAAAAGAGACGAAGAGGCGATAGCGAGGCACGGTGGGTACCCAGATGGTGCACCTCCACACTCCAGTGCTATACAACTGGCCGCCTGTTTGGCATCGGAAACTTTGCCTATGGCTCCAGACATGCCCGCAGATATGTTCACCTCATGCCTCACTTCACCCATAGAGATGGCTTTGCGATTTCACTACCTACACCAGAACCCACCCCCAGGAGTCACGATGGATATGCTGCACGAAGTCCCTGGAGATCTCAAGGACAGAAGAACACCGTTAGGAGAACTCAACTGGATCTTTACTGCAGTCACGGACACCATAGCCTGGACTTCGTTCTCACGTCCGATTTTCAAGCGGCTATTCCGACAAGATCTCCTCGTCGCTGCGTTATTCCGAAACTTCCTGCTTGCCGAGAGGGTTATGCGCAACTATCATTGTACACCTCACACCATACCTGGCCTTCCCTCGACAGCCACCCACCCTTTATGGGCAGCTTGGGATCGCTCCTTGGAAGACATCATCAAGCAGCTTCCGGATCTAATAAAGTCTGCAAATCCCCCCAAACAGCAGACTTTAGAGATTATGGAAGGCAAACCTTTTATTCCGACCCCTTTCAAGTATGAGTATAAATCGAGCTCATTCTTTACGGACCATTTGACAGCCTTTGAACACTGGATGTCGCAAGGAGGAGGTGCTCTAATCAAAGTCGGGTCGTGGTCAATGCCTCCTTTGGAAAAGCTTGATGAAGAAGGCTCTTCCCCTGGAGGAGATATACCACGACCGGAGCTCGTTCCTCGTAAACCCCCTGCACAACTTCCCATCCTCCTCCAGGTTCTACTTTCGCAAGCACATCGAATGCGTGCACTCACCCTGCTTTGTCAATTCGTGGATCTCGGCCCGTGGGCCGTCCACCTAGTGCTGGAGATCGGTATCTACCCATACGTACAAAAGTTACTTGTCTCTCCGCAGAGTGATCTGAAGCCACTCCTTATATTTATCTGGTCGCGTCTTATTGCATTCGACAAGAGCTGTCAAGTTGACCTCCTCCGAGAGTCACAGTTTACCTACTTCGCCACAATTCTGGATTACTCGAGCCCAATTGGGTTGGTAAACACATTCGAGCACCGAGCTATGTGTGCATTCATTCTCGCATCTCTTTGTCGAGACCACCTCCAGGGCCAAGCAGCTTGTTTGAACTGGAATAAAGGCACCCTTATCGACTTTTATCACTATCACCTCACTAATTCGAGCGATTTTCTCCTCAAACAGTGGTGCTGCTTGGCAATCGCGCAAATGTGGGATGGGAATAACGACGCCAAGGAGCAAGCCACCTTACAGTCCATACCAGCACGGCTTTTAGGCCTCTTACAAGACGACGTCTCATGTGAAGTACGGGCTGCTGCACTCTACGCTATTGCGATTTACTGCGGAGCATCTGGATCTGCTAACCCCGAGGTTAATGGCGAAGGTGGCACCGGGCGAATGTCCCATTTAACGGAAGAAGAGCATCTAGAGTTGGAATTTGGATCTGCTGTAGAGGCCATCAGGATTATCAAGGCACGTTGCTAATTACCCTTCTCAGTCATCGCTCATGTCCCTATAGACGGATGCTAGTCCAATTGTTCGCAAAGAGGCCGTTGTTCTCATTAGTGCATTGGTCAACGACTGGCGTGGATACTTCATTGTTGCCGCTTGGGTGCAATGGGAGGAGGATAAAGCAGCAAAGTCCTCTGACACTGGCAACTCCAGTATAGCCGATCTGGCTTTGGACGATTGGATCAAGGGGCTGAAAAGTAAATCCACGGATATGAAGAAGCGACATAGGAAGTTTCTCAACTATACGTTCTTCCTCCTCACACAGTTATACGACCTCGCTGCGGATCCTCATGTGGAAGTCGCAACACTAGCGAGCACGGTGGTCGACTTCATTACAGCAATGTTATTGGAGTCACCATTTGCGCGCATTCGTGGAACTACAGTTCGCTCTTCAACATCCTCTACGCTCAATTCGCGCAACCGGAAAGCTTCAGCTTCCGTCACGGCCAGCGCCAGCGTTTCTCGGCAAGGATCAACCACCAACATCGCGCCATCAACTCCTCCTTCCCTCCAACGAGCAGACAGTGCACCACAAGCTCCAAATCGCTCGTTTCCAGGCCTTATGAGAACTTCTTCAATAGCTTCAGCCTTGGGCTCATTAGCAAACCTTGCAATGGGCACCCAGTCTGCTGCTAACACTGCTCCTCCTAGCCCATCACATAGTTACCAAAGCGATGTTGATCTACCTCCGGGTCCGGCCATTAACCTTGCTCGATATCTCTCCCCATATCCGCGACTTTCGAGCCCAGAGCCGTACATTACAACCTCCTCTTCGCTCTCCTCGTATTCAGCTGGATCACCTTCTCCCCTTGCTAATGGACAAGTGGCTGCCCAATATGAGAGCCATAACTTGACGGACGAATACACCCCATCCGATATTGTTACTGCACTGATTTCGAGGGATCTTATACGCTTTACTAGCCGGCGTCGATCCCCAGAAACGGGTCTCTCAGGTCCTGGGCAACATCTTTGGCACGAATACAATGTCGACAAGACTCGATTTAGCGACCTTGAGGATATGGGCCTTGATGCTGGTGCATCTCTGGTGCAGACTTTACCACTGAAAAGCCGGCTATACGACTGGTGTCTCGAATACTACAAGGAGCCACAGATGAGGGTATGCTTGTTGCAGTGGCCTATATAATTTCCACTAACAGGCTTTAGCATCTGGATGAGGATGAACCTGGCAGCCTTCCATATACTCGGCAGATGTGGCGAAGAGCACGAGATGAAGAGATCCTTCGTAAGACGATTGTTTCAGGACAACAAGCCCGTGAGTTTCTCCAGTGGGGTCTTCACCTTGTTCTAACAGTATCCTAGCATCCCGTTCATGGACACATACGATATCTACTTGGAAGCTACCTTTTACTCCCAAATCTATGACGTTCCATCATTTTGATTCCCATGTCGCCGTCGCGAACGAAGCCGCACATGTCAGGTAAGCCGTCTAAATTTACAAATATCGCCGGTTGGTGCTGAATTGGTTACCATAGTGTGTATGATTGGCGTAGTACGAATCGAGTCACCAGTTTCAATAATGGAAACCCGAGGGGGACTGGCGTAACATCTCTTCATTTCGTTAACGAGGCGTTTGGAGGCGCTTTGGTTGTCGGATCGTCCGATGGAGTGGTCCGCATATACAACAATTATGATCCGGCATATGGTGATGGTCAACCTGTTCAGCTCGTATCTGGTTTCAGGGCACTGAGTACTATGACACAAGCCACCCGAAGTGTTGGTCTCGTCAGTGAATGGAACCAGCCACTGACCAGACTGCTCTGTGGTGGGGATTCGGAGCGCATATATGATTGGGATGCCATGTCAGAACGGTGCATCACTGTACGTATCGACCTCGTCCCATAATTTGGAACTAAACTCAATCTGCTCTAGGTTCTACAAACCGAGGAGAACTTCCCTGTCACGTCTATAGCTTCAAACCCTTACAGTCGTCGAACATTTATTGCAGGGTTTGGCAGTGGGGCTATCAAAGTCTTTGATACACGAGCTGGATCGCTGCAGACAGCTTGTGCTCAGAATCGGCGAGAGCATAGGGCGTATATCACTAACGTTCGATATCAGCCAGGGGCGGACAGACAAATACTTTCTGCGAGGTGAGCTCGATACTAATAGCAATAATAAAAGCTGATCAACTCCTGTTCTTAGTGTTGATGGACTTGTTCATTTATTGGATCTACGCTATACGGCCGGCGCCGTTCAAACTTGGGAGGTATATCCCCAGGGATTAGGCGCATTTGACGTCCACCCTAACTCTAATGTTTTCCTTGCGTGCGTATTTCTAAACGTTCAAGACTTTGTTTGCCTTCTTAACAGTCCTCTAGTTCATCTTCGCTAGGTCGTTCATGGAGAAATCAAGCGGTTTCTCTGTACACATTCACACCTGCTCAACAACAACCGCGACCAGGTCAAGGAGATGGCTCCTATCTTCAACCTCCTATACCAATCCTATCTACGAACTTCCCGTCTGGAATCACTGCTCCTTCACGTACTTCTTCCTCACTTCCACCCAACGTATCTTTAGGCCAGAGCGTCGCAACTTTCCACCCCGCAGAGATGTTCTATGCCCTTGGAACACCGGACGGTACAATGCGCCTTCAAGGGTGCCAATTCACGAAATCAAAGATCTCAGCAGTGCATTCAGATAGTATTTCGTCGACAACCTTGTCAAATGGACACTCTAGTGGAACTGCTTACTTTGAGCGGGGTAACTCTCAGATTGATTTCCCAACGATACGGTGAAACATGTAGCTCTGTCCGGTACCTCATCTGCTTTGATCTTTGCTATGGATTTGGCGTGGAGTGCTTTATCTTTTCTACTTCCTGTAATCTCGATACGATCCGGTTAATATGAGCGTTCATATGTTTAGGCCCGGCTAAGGTGACGTTCTCGGCAAGTTTCCGCCTTGGACACTTGCCATGTCCGACCAATCCTTGCGTGTCCTAAGCTACAACGTCTGGTTCGAAAGAAAGCCGTTCTGCTTTTCGGTTCAAGATAACTGATTTGACCTTGGTTTTAGGGCGCTGAAATTCGTGTCGAAGAATCGTTTGGAACGTCTGGATGCTATCTCGAGGGCACTCAAAGCGTCTCAATATGACATAATTGCCTTTCAGGAGCTTTGGACTGGATATGACATGATGAAAGCCACTCTCACCAATTTGCCCTACTCGAAATATTGGAGAACGGCCGCTGTTGGCTCAGGACTAGCCATATTCTCGAGATTCCCGATAATTGAATCTCATGTATATCCCTATTCCTTGAACGGGTCGCCTTCTGATTTGAGTGGTGATTGGTTCGCTGGGAAGGCATGTGCTAGCGTGGTGATAGCACATCCATTGCTGGGTCAAGTGGAAATATTTAACACCCATGTGAGCATCCTTTCCATCTTTGTCTTATGGGTACAACTAAGCGTACACAGTTCTTCGCTAAAGGCGGTGAGGAAGGTCCAGAATACTGGAGAGCAGTTCGTATATCGAATGCATGGGAAATGTCCAGACTAGTTGCCGGTGCGCTGGGAAGAGGACGACATGTTATAGTGGTCAGTCTGTGCTATAGTGTATGTGGCCGTTATCGCTGATCGATTCTACAGACCGGAGACTTCAATTCTAGTCCTCATTCGTTACCAATGAAGATAATGATCTCACGTGCTAATCTCATAGACGCATGGGTGGAAAGTCATCCCACCCTTCCTTCTTCTCCAATCGGACGAAACACTTCAAGCAATGCCGCAAGAGCAATAGAAGTATTTGGTCTCACCGTCGATTCCCCATTGAACAGCTGGTCTCTCGGGAAACCGCTAGACCCATATGCTAGAAAATGGCTTGGAAAGCGGCTAGATTACATTCTGTTTCGATCACCTTCAGCCAAATCTCGACCACATCTCACAATCGAGGAAACCAACGTAGTAATGAGAGAGAAGGTTCCAGGTCGTGCTTTCTCCTTTTCGGACCACTTTGCTCTGGAAGCCACCTTTTCAGTCGCCACACCTGAAGATCCGGTGTATGCTTCCAGCAGTCACGCGCCACGACATACTATTCTCACAGACGAAAATCAGTATAAGCTATCGGAGGAAGATCTTTTGACGGCTCTGGGTGCGATTTCCTACGAGTATCGCGAAGCGAACAAACGATCAAAACGTCAGATGATATACTTCTGGCTCAGCCTGCTCCTTTTGCTGTTCATCGTGATTGGTTCAGCGTTCATACACCCATCGCGATGGTTAGCGCCCGTTGCAACTCTACTGGGGGCGATCGCCACCTGGAGAGGAACGACGGCGCTGTATGTGGGATTCATATATGGCCAATGGGAGACCGGAATACTCACTAATCTGATGGAGGAGATTGAGGATGTTCGGGATACTTACCGATGATAAGTATGCATGTGACAGGCTAGTGAAGGCCTCCTCAGAAGTCCCTGCATATCTTCTTTTGGCTTAGAACTAGTCAGCTGATTATTTCGTATTTTTTGGGAATTTATATTCGCGTACGGCCCATTTGCCGAAGGTAGCCCCGCATTACGCTTCCTTGGTCGTCTGCCTTTACATGTTTTTACTTCCCCCACGAACTTTTTGACTCGTCGCAATCGCTCAAGCTCTTGAATAACGTTCAAGATATTGTAAACATAAAGTAGAAAAAGGCATGCTATTCATCCCCCAATGGGTGTACCAGTCGTCGACGCCAGCCACGGTCGATGACGAGGTCCAACCAGAAACGCTCGACTCGAGACTCAAACATTATACGGCGAACGGTGAACGACCTCCTTCATCACGAATAGACCCTTTACTCGAGCAACGTGCCAGCCAGCCTCTCGGGATCACAGACATGTGGAAATATGGTGTTTTCCTCGCGTCAAAAGGTGCATTTCCTTTCGTGTTCCACACTCTAGATGATGGCTGACACGCCTTGTAAACGTCAACAGCTGCAGAGGTTGCGTCCGACCTCGTACGACACCCATTCGGTGCTCGCAAGAAGTCGTGGGGCATAGAAATGACTATTCTATCAGCTTTAATGCGCAATGTTGGGAACAGTACCTCGCTTGCAGATCTTTCAACTCTGCGAATGATGATGGGCCTTTCCGGACTTGCTCCTGTGCCGTCAGATGCAATCGTGACTCCAGTCACTTTTCGCGCCCGTAAGCGCGGATTACGCGGCTTTCTAGCTGAAAGCGATGCAAAAGAGACCGGGTCTCGCGTTCTTTCTGGCGAATGGATAATTGGCCGGCGTTTATGGCAGCAACTTCAAGACGAGTGGCGTCGGGCCAAGGTGGACGAAAATGGTAAACGAGCCAGAGATAAGCATCATGGAAGGGTCATACTCTATCTTCATGGAGGCGCATACTACATGTTTAGCTCTGCGACCCATCGGACAATCACCATTCCTCTCAGCAAATATACAGAGGCTCGTGTGTTCGCAGTCGACTATCGACTCGCGCCGGAAACCCGTTTCCCAGGCCAACTGCACGATGCCGTCCTTGCGTACCTTCGACTGATCGAAGACCTCCATATCCCACCCGAAAACCTTATTGTATGCGGCGACAGCGCTGGGGGAGGCCTGACAATGTCGCTTCTTCTCTATCTTCGGGACAATAACTATCCTCTTCCGGCTTCTGCCATTCTTCTTTCACCCTGGGTTGGTAAGTAGAATGACCTTTACGCGCCTGCGAGCGCCTTAGACTGACTTACCCGGTAAAGATCTCACAATGAGCTGCGATTCTTGGGACAGCAATTCCCAATTTGACCTCGTACCGATACCTCTGTCGGGGGATCACCTCAACCCAATTTTGTGCTTCCTAGGGCCGGAAGGGATGACAAAACATCTTACGCACCCTTATGCCAGTCCACTCTTCGGCGACTTGAAAGGTTTACCGCCCTTGCTAATACAGTCCGGTGACGCTGAGGTATTACGGGACGAAGCTATGCTTTTGGCCCACAAAGCCACCCTCGCAGGAGTAAAGGTTCGGCATGAAATTTACGAAGACCAGGTATGATTTGTTGCCTACGAAGAATATACCCATTCTTATTCTCACTGGTGCATAGGTCCACGTCTTTCAAATGTTCTTTTTCCTCGACGCCACCAAAAAAGCATTACATAGCTGTCGCGAATTTGTCAACATTATACTATCATCACGAGCTGGATCAGCGCCACGGGAGATCCCCAAGGAGGCGGAGGAGGATTTAGAGCGCGAGATGGGCGGTAACTCTGCGCGAATCGTTCGCGGTGATGGAACCATTGTTGAAGATAAGCGCCCGAGTGACCTTAGTTCTTCACAAGGAAATTCTGGCAGGTCGACGCCGGATGGAAGCAGAACTCCGTCAGATGTCGAACCGAGTTGGACGCAAACAGCAGATCCTCGAGACGGTACAGAGGTGGACGTTGATATAGACGAACCAGACTCACCCATTAGCTTCAAGCCTCGAAAACGATTGCCTTCCTCTCGGAATAGTTCATACTCGACCACGTCCCAATCCACAAAAGCTCAGCGAGAACAAACTCACTCGATCACTAAACCAAATTCGACACCCGCGATGTCAGTTCCACCAAACGTTCTCACCGACAGCAATGGTGTTTCTCGTAAACTGACAAGGCACCGGACGTTTATGAACATCAACGCCACACCCTCCAGTGGACTTTTATCACCTTATGTACCATCAATACGGAAGCGAGCGAGAGCTACCAGTCATCCCGATGTTTCCCTCTTATGCCAATCGTGGGCAGAGCGCGGCCCGGCCAACGAATCTGTTCGTATCGAAGTGGAATTAAACAACGATCGGTAGTCCTATGTTCGTCTCTCCAAGTTTTTCTTGTGGATTCTCTTTCCCTCCGCTTGCGTCGTGATACTTTACAGTACTCAGTCGAGTGAGGTTGTAGTTTTAATATTTTGTCTGTCATTTGAAACCAAACGATGCCTATGGTCATAATTTCTTGTTAAGATATATTCCCATTGACGATGACGCTCATCGGTTCTGCTTCCTCGTGAAATGTAAACCGGAAACAGGCACAGGCGAACCCAGTTGGGTTCAGCTGAGATATACTGAGTGTAGAACTTCTGATAACGTCAAAGGAATTGATTGACACTGTGATTTGGTTGTTGCTGTGAAACAATTTGCGGGGTTGGGGTCAAGTGAGAAGGAAGAAGGGAAGGGGCGTAGAGCACGACAATCATCACTTGCTGGTCGCTGAGTCCTGGCTTGGCCACTGTACCAATCGATCCAAAAGTTGAACCTTCACAGTCCTCCAATCTGGCGCACGTAGAGAATACGGCAGGGATCGAGATGGCGCAAACAGCGCCGGGCTCGCCCACTCAGACAGCTCCAAGACCGGCCTCAACCTCGCAGCCGCCCGCCGCAGTCACGACAGAGCCAGCACCAGCACCGTCTCAGCCACCTTTGTACTCTACCATGGCACCTAGGAGAGGTGAAGGCTTCAACGGCCTCGATTTCACGCCCATAGTTACCCACTATCTCTTTCTCGTCACTTTTGTCCTCGCCATCGTATGTTTTTGGCATCAAATATCGTGTATTAGAGCTCAATTCTTTCTTCTCAACACCTCTAGGCTGGATGGTTGACTGCCTTTATTGGCCAAGCAGCGTTTGAAGCAAAAGTTCCAAACGGTCAGTCGCGCTCGGCGTTGCGCCAGTCTCTCGCTCATTTATTCGTATTCTAGTCGGTCCTCCTACAGCTGGTACCCTTTGGTTTGGCATATTGTTCGTCTAGTTTTTACGTCGAGGCCGCCTTACGCATGTTGAAACATCGATAGTCTCCATCTCGCCGTCATTCTTGGTGTTTTATACACCCTTGCTACCGACAGCATAGCCCTAAACCGTCTCCAGGTGCGATTTATCGCTTCTCAACCTGGGAATTTTCAGCGCCGCTAAGCATGTTTTTCCCGTTTACCAGATATCGGTCTTCAGCGCAATTTCAATTGTATATGCTGTGGAAGGCGTCAGAACTGGATTGTTTATCCCTTTGGCATCTGCAAATGCTATGGGTGCTGGTTACCTATTATTGTCTTTCGTCTTCGTACGTCTGGTTTCTCGTTGTGTTGACGTTATGGGCCCCGGTTGACAACAAACAAAAGATCCTGTGGACGCTATATTTCACCGCGGAAGAAGGCTCACTCACCCTTGATCTTTTGAACAGTCTCGGCACAGGTGGACTCACAGGACCCGGACGTCGTCGCACAATCGTCGGGGGGCAAGGCGTTACACGCTCAGCGACCAATATGAATAACAATACTTATGAAGGTTACGGTTCTCCCAATGCACCTTCCAACAAGATGGGATTCGGTCCAGGAAGTGGAATCGGAGGTGGACCAGGTGGTGCATTGGGAGGCGGTCCTCACATCAATAATACCCTCAACGATCCAGTTCGTAGTACAAACAGTCTTTCTCGTCCCGCGGACGCGCAAAGCATGACGAGTATGGGAGCGCGCAGTGCTGGTGGAAACCCTCTAGGCCCTCCTATGGGCGCACCACACACTGCTGCTACAGGAAACACCGATATATCAGCTCCACTCATGACTGGATCGAGTGAACCAGCAAATGAACAGCAATATGCTTACCGCGCAAAGGCCTTATATAACTGTAAAACATTTTTGACATTCTTGACTGTACGCAGGCGAATGCTGACGTCGTCTTGTAGATGTGGCATCTCCTGATGATCCAAACGAACTCACGTTTAACAAAGGAGAGTTCTTGGATGTTATCGATAACTCTGGCAAATGGTGGCAAGCCAGAAAGGCAGACGGCACAACAGGAAGTAAGCACGGGGTTTTTTAACTCTGTATTTGTGATCGTGAGACTGAACTCCATACCTCACTAGTTGCTCCATCGAACTACCTTCAAATGATATAGTTACCACCCTGCGCATTTGTGCGGTGCGCAGCAGGTCTTGGAACTGCAAAGTGCCAAAAAAAGAGATGAAGAAATCCCGTTTAATCTCGCCTATATTGGCCTGTGACGATTCATACCCTGATAACGATGTCTCTTTCTTTTCCCCAAATCCCCCCCATCCGCAAATACGGCCTGGATCCTATCTGCATTTATTTCTCGTCCTCGACATCATATTCACTGGCGTATCTTCCTTTTCTTATCGACCTGCTGCTCTTTTTTTGGACTAAAGGAGCTGGTTTGTAAAGTTACCCTCAGGGTGACGAGTAATGAAAGGTATACGCGGACTTATGTTTAACCAATATATGAATGTGATTATTCTTTTGCTTTCTGAACCTTCTACAGTCTCCTGCTCGTGAAATTTATTGGGTGCCGAGAGGATGAGAGGGGTCACCTGTTTTTCATCTCGCCAAAAGGCGTAAATGCTCGAAACAAAAGCGACTAGTCGTACCAGGGAATTTCTATCGGTTATCGTACGCGTCTCGTTAATGGGCGCGACCCTTGATGTGAAAGGGTTGAGTGCGAGGCTGGGTGCCCGCGCTATTACACCGTGTGCCCGCGGCTCGAGTGGTCCCACTTTCATTTTGGACCGCGACAGCCTTTGAGGAGGGCCGTGGCAGGTCACTCACGCATCGAATGATTTTCGAGTTGCATCTTAAACCTCGACCAAAATTCACCAACAAGGCATCCTCGACGTCAGACGCGTTGTAGACGAAGATCGAACTAAACCACTCTTGCCCCCGTTTCGTCTGCCCCATTCCAAGGGGACAGCGCCGTAGTTGGCAGCATAGAAAGTCTCATAGATCGCTAATCCACTCATGTCTGAAGCACTCGTCCTACTCGACTTTGTCGATCCACCGACTCCATCACCCTCGACCTCTTCCTTTGACTCCTCCCAGTTCCAGTCTCAACAGCAGCAGCCACAGCAGTCGCTACAGGTTCAGGAATACTCAGCCCAGGCGGCTTTCAAACTTTCTGATACCGTATACTCTCTCGCCTTTACGATCCTTTGGCTGTTTGGTTATGCTAGAGTGAGCGAGTTTTCTTACAAAAAACCTCCGTTCTCAGCGGTGGCAACGTCCTCCCGCCGTTCCCATCGGACAGCACTGATAATCATTCTGACCTTTTATTCTTACTAGAACCTTGCGTCTTATGTTGTATCCCTTGGGATTATTCCTCTCAGAACGGCGAGGCAAATATTCGGCATCGAAACGCATAAGCCCGTCCCATTAGCACGCCCAAACAGAGACAAGACGCCTGCATCTAGAGTCTCTCACACGAGCACTCTCCTCGATCCTCCTTCATCCTCCTCTCCCTCGTCCCTCTTTGCGGCCACCCAGGATCGGCCAGATAGGCTTTTGCGGACCACTCGTCGAATAGGGAACCCGCAAACACCTTTGCCCACTGGATCGTCGTCCCAAACACGTACAAACTCCGTTCCATCCTCTCCATGGCTTACCAAAGGCGATGTCGCCTTACCAAAGTTGGAGCCAGAAACGGACGTCGAACATGCGTCTTCTGTCTACACAGGAGAGCCGGAGCTAGGACGCAGGTCTGCTAATAATAGAGTTAGAGGGGATAGAGGCCACTCGATGGATGGAGAGCTCGAGGCCAGACATGCCAGGCGTAAAATCGACCACTCGACGCGGAGGATCCTATTCGTGGACCCCAAACAGGTCAGGCGTCAAACTGCCCCTCCCGCCCCTATCACCTCTGCGCTTACCTCAGAGGAGAGCGTTGGATCCAATAGCCGTGCTGCAGTGGTTACCCAATCACCGGCGATGGAGCCCGCTGAATTACCTGACATTGAGAGATTTGAAAAGGTACCTTCCAATCACTCAATACCGGTGGTTTCTTCATCAAAGGCTTCTCCAACGTCGTCGCGTCCTCCTTCAGCCAACGAGTTTGGCGAGTTTGTGTCGCAGCCATCCTCACTCCCCCCCACCATCGACCGCGACAATGTCTCGTGTTCCGAATCGATTTCTGAAAAGAAGGAGAGACGATCACGGGCTAGCTTCAAACTTTTTGGGAAGAAACGAAGCAGCTCAGTGTCCAGTACCACCCGCGCTTCCGACGTGGAGACCAGTCAACTATGCCCAAGACGACTGCGACGAAAGTCTCCATTCCCAGCTAGAGCTGCTGACGCGAAGACGCCCGGCGTGTCTCAGTCCGACGCAGAGACTTCAACTCACCATTCTTCCTTGTCGATACCCTGGTTCCAGTCGAAGCCTCGGAGGCTTACAAGGAGGAGGTCCAACTCCCTGAATGGCTCGCAAATACCGGCGAGTGCCACTCCAAGACCGTCAACCGCCAGCGAAACCCTATACAAAGCCTCTCCTACCTCAGAACCGATCCCTCCTACCCCTGCCTCCATCTCTTTCTTCCACAAATCCTCGAATCAGCACCCAGGCTCGTTACATCGTTCTAGCACCACCAACTCTGCCGTTCAGACACCGGGCCGATCACGTTTCAATCCCATTCGTGATCTGGAGCTTCATCTGTACACTCATCACGGACTCGGCACTGGTCCCAGCAACACCAAGGAATGGAAAGCGACCCCTGTACCCAAGACTGGGATCAAGAGGACGAACCCGTATGACCTTCCGGGGGTGGAGCGACCCGTGTCTTCGTCGAGTACCTCGAGATCGGACCGACTGAGAGAGGAAACGGTGATGAGGAAACGAGACAATGTGAGGAGGGAAAGTGCACCCGCAGGGAGCATCAGTCTTTCTCGACCCGTCACTCCTTCTCGTTCCCATACCGAACCTCTGTGAGCATCCTCGTTTCCCCTTTTGGACTCTAGGCATTATTCTTTTCTTTGCATCATCACTTCTTTATCCCCTTTTCATACAGATATATTGGCTTTTTAGTTGGTATTTTTTTTGGGGCACTCCCATCTGCATCTGCATTCGTTATTTTCCATCCCTGGCACCTCTAGAGGTGTATTTATGATCTCAGCTATCGTGTCGTTTCTGGGATTTACTGTACATGACCTTGGGTCGTCTTGTTGTCTAGTTGTTGTGATTGTTGTAGAAATGAAGACATTACTTGAAAGATAATTTGTAGTATCTCTCACGTGTGAAAAAGAAATTCCATAGCATATGATTAGGTTCCACCCGGTCATATCATATTAGTAGTAAGATATATACGAGGCCGCTATACTGGTAGTCACCTTAGGTGTAGTACATTAACAACACATAAATTGCGACGAGAAAAACGATGATTTTGGCCTCGGATCCAAGGTTAAAGGTACCTCTGGGATCCAAATTGATACTCGGGCTCGAGCCATCTCCCAATTTGTTTCCTTGGCCACGGAACGCACTGGAACCACCACCACCAGAGTATTGATTGACAGCAGAAATAAGATCGCTATGAGCAAGTCGTCAGACCTCGGAGCTGGTCATCGCGAGAATGGGTACATACGCTGGTCGGGCTCCATGTACGGTATGTACGACAGAGGAACCTAAGGAGTGGTCAGTAAAACTAATAAGGTAGTATTAGAGTAAGCTGAATTTGAGCAACATACCTTTCAGGAAGAGAAATGTTGGCATGGCTCGAACGGAATATTTTTGAGCGACGTCCTGAGCGACATCGACGTCCACTTTGGCAAAGTTTACTTTGCCACTATATTGATTAGCGAGCTTGTCGAATGTTGGCGCGATCACCTTGCATGGCCCGCTACATATCCCAATGAAGAGGGTCCTTGTCAGCATTCATAACCATCGGTCCGGGACGATACTTACCACCAGCTATTACAAATTGGCCAGTAGAACGCTTAGGGATGTGTTCTAAATGGTAATTAAGACGACGTACGTGGCATGAAAGTCGATGACCTATCCACCTTTTCAGCAACCGGCACCACAAGGCGTTAGGAGAGCACCGAGTGCGACATACCGTCAGTTTTCCTGCAGTGCCCAAAATATTATCCAGATCTCGTAGGCTTTTTACGATAGTG
>WSTS01000489.1:0-11938 GCA_019627755.1 Serendipita sp. 411 | reverse complement strand
TTCGTATAGGTTTGTTCTATATTACCCTCCCTCTTCCTTTATCGTATTCGGCTCGCGCTCTATATTGTCTTCAAAATCCCCGTATCTCTGCTTGATCTCTTCTGATGGTTTGATGATTGATTGTTGTGGATTGGTGCTCTTCATGAGCCCCTTCCAATTGCATCTCGCTACCACGTTCTCCTACTCGCTTCCTCCTCCTCTCCTCCCCCTTATTACACTCTCCCCAGTTCTCCTCCTCCTCAATATACTGTGCATGTATCTACGAGAAGCGTCAAATAGTCGCAAGCGGTTCTCACCTTGGATGATGCTTGGTCGCTGCCGCTTTGTTTTTAAGAGATTCGACTCGAACAAGGTATAAAGCAAGTTTTTGAGTAAGCTTGGATATGATCCCTTAATGCTCAGAGACGGAAGATTCCGTTCCGATGACGATACGACAGCTTGCTTTGTTCGCTCCTTTTCGACCTGGCCAAACTTTCTAGATTCTACACGCGCTTGCTTGATTCTTGTGATCAGAGACCAAAGATTCCAATTACTACAACAAAAGTTTCTCTAGTGAGTAGCAAACCTAGCATCGTCTACTTTTGCGTCATCAGTGACACTCACGGCACCTCCATTCCTGGACTCAAAACTTTTGACGTTTTATCCAGCCATGTCCACTTTTGCTTTGAGAAATGCTGTTAGAACCGTGTCGAGAGGTATGGCTCCTCGTCGGGCCGTCGCCAGTGGTGTTCTTGGGGTAAGGACAATTATGACACCCACCGAGGTTCAGGCAAGTTGCTCCCTTCTAGCCACGGATTTCACACTGAATGATACGGCTCTATTATCGGGTTTAATCTCGACTCGATGTTGTTTCGCCCGTTCGTCGTCGTCGACAACAGTACACAGCATCTGCAACGGCTACAAACGGTGGTCGTTCCGGCTCTGTCAAGATCAACAATGATGCTAAACCCCCCTTGGATGTCTCGATCAATCTTACTCCCCCCAAAGCGATGGGTGGGTCGGGTACTGGTTCGAATCCCGAACAACTCTTCTCAGCCGGGTATGCGTCGTGTTATTTGGGTGCGCTATCGGCGTGTGCGAGGACGTTGAAGAGGCCAAAGGAGGAGATTGAGAGGTTGCAAGTGGAAGTGAAGACTAGTATTGGACCTACAGATGTAGAAAAGGATGGCAAGGGATTCGCCTTGATCGTGGAACTGGTTGTAAAGGGATTGGGAGAAGGAGGAAATGAAGTCATTGAGGCCGCTCACAACGTACGTATCACGGGTGGAGCGGGAGGACGAGACGGGGTCAAGTCTAAGATTGTTTACTGACGTGTTGTCCAATTTCAGATGTGTCCGTATTCCCGTGCTTTGAACCATGGAATCAAACTCACCACGACGACCGCATAACTGAACCGTGGCGTCCGCCTTCCTCACCCAACCGTTCGAAAATTTGTCTACACAAGATAGCCGAAGTGATTTCGTCTACATACAGTCTTGATTGCCAATAGAACGTCGTTTCTGCATTGACATTTGGATGCGAACCCTCTGCCTAATAACTGCTTACGAATTCCTCAGCTGGACTTGACCCGAGCTTATTGAATGAGGTTTGTTTTCTCTGATTCACAATACCAAACCATCTTACTAGAAATTTCTTTCTCGTTTGCTAGTATGATAGGGATGGAAATGGCGCCACGAAGAAACATTTGATCAGTCGATTGTAGTGATCGGAATATCATCCTGCCACGGTGACCGATTCGGATTCAAATCTGCTCACGAAGAATTGCTCATTTCTTCAAAACCCATCGCCTTATTTGTCGATACCAAAAGTCATTTGGAAGCCGCCTATCGGAGACTTCATATAGCCAGCTGTGGTCCGTCGTCGCACTCACAGCGTAGACTTCTTTCGAAAATCACACAAAGAAGCTTCATCTGTCGAATCCCGATCGTCGGAAGGATCCGTGCGTCGGCTGTTCCCACCTACGAACCGATATTGGCTGTCGCGTTTATTGACTGTCTAATATCCGACGGCCTTGGACCCTGCCTTTCTGATATCATGCAAGGTCTCTGTAGTTGAAATCGGAGGGCTTGGATCTCATTATATTATAGCCAAGCTGACAACTTCCCTGCAACCCGGTCAAAAAACTGTATGGTTATCCGAACAAACCAAGCACACCCTCGACAAATTTCTGGTGTCTCTATAAGTTCTTTTATGTATCCAACGAAACGCTGTGGACGTCTAATATGCCAAGCCCGAGATCAATAGGGAACCTTTTCGTCAAACCACTCTGGATTGCTACCCGATTGATATCGGGGTGCGATGCTGTTTGCTACGTTCGCCTGTCAAACACGAGTAAGGGTATAAAATGACTTGCGATTTGTTGGACACATCTCCAGAGCACCTTGTTTCTCCACTTTTATTCCACCACAACCCATCTTTGTTCTCCTTCATTGGCCTGGTGCCTGTGAGTACTCGTTCTCCATACCCACCCCAGCGGAAAGAGCCTCCAAACTGATCTCCCTCAGGTTCAATTTATTACTTTCCCTTGAAGTTTACTGTTCTTTCGAATCAAGATCCACCAATTCCACACAGGAGAAACTACCTACAAATCGATTAACGACCTCAAAATCATCATCATGATCTATTCCAAACTCCTCTTTGCACTGTTCGCATCCGTCCTCGTTGCACAAGCAGCTCCTATCCCTCAATCCGTCCCAAGTCAGCAAGCGTACTTTTAATGAGGAACTACCACTGGAACTCTACAAGCGCAGTGGGGCTCAATCCCCTACCACCTCCACGTCATCTGGAGACACGATCGACAATTTGCCCTCGTCACCCTCTTCTCCCTCCATAGCATCGTCACATGATCCCCATTCCGTCTCCTCGTCGTCTCAAGGCAGTCATTCTCCCAACTTGTCATCTTCGGAACCCCTCAGTCTAAGCAACTCTGTGGCATCTTCTGAGCATGAGCATGAACATGGCCATGGTCATGGGGGTTCGCGCTCTACATCACCCTCCAGCGGAAGCTTGTTTACAGTTGGTTCAGCCTCCACTGAGTCTCATGCTTCCCAGGAACATGGACACGGACCTGGACATGAACATCAACACCCACACGGACACGGACTCTGTCGTGCTCACACTATCTGAGCGTGCATCCATTACCCTTCCAAATCATATAGTTATTTATTTCCAATTAAATAATTTTCTTCCCTCCTTTGCTCAGTGAGATGGTTCTGACGGGATATACGTGATCCACTGAAATAGAGGGGGTAGCTTTGGTGACCTGAGCTTGAGAAAGATCCATCGATTTACGCTCGTTACCTCGTTGCAGTGCTGAGTGTTACCTCCGAGACAGCACAGCAGCCGCTGCTAACTCTGGCTTCTACTCTGGTCAATGGCTGCCGCACTCTTCGGTTTTCCGCGGTCCTCTGCACGGTGCTGTGTGTCATCGCTGTGCAATGACCGCATTCTCAAATAGAATCTTGCACAGGTCTTGTAGTTCCGGCTGATGAAACGAAAAGCACGATCTACATAGGCTCCAAAAAATTCGACGCCCAGCATGTAGCGACAACGCTTGGTTTCCACGCACTCACGGTATTCGTCCCTTTGGACCATTGAACCGCTCGATTTGCGTAGTCTGTTAAAGACCATGTCTCACTTTGGCTGTTGGGTGCATTGCCCTCCCAAACTGATATAAAGGCTGGATGAACGATGAGATGAAACTCACCTCAGACAGCTTTCTTTCTCCCTCAGCTACAGAAGTAGCTCACTTGGCCCGGTGCCCCAGATTTGTATCAGTACGTCACTTGTGGAATTCCCGCTGCCAGTCGATTACCCTATTTTCTGACATGAGACTCATCAGCAACATGATCTTCTATAAGCTTTTCCTCACTTTATTCGCATCTACTCTTTTGGTACAGGCAGCTCCGATACCAGCACCCCGTGGCGGACACGGTGCTGTTGGTACATATAATCTCCGTCGGTCGCTTATCGATGAAGAGCTACCCAATCTTGAAAAAGGACATCGCCCGAGGCATCACAAAAAGCCCCATCCAAGCGAGGAGCCCACCGCGTAGTGTCCTTCCACTAGGAGTTCAGTCTGTCCCTATATACTTTTACTCAATTGCATCCAAATACAGCAGAAAAGATCTTGGTCTCATAGTAGAAGGAGTAAAGAGACTCAGCTGTCATCTTTTGTCTAATGTCCAACGAAACATCGCTCTCCTTTGAGCTTGGTTCTTCACCTACCTGATCCATGCCTCATCCGTATCTGTTGTATATAGTCCTTTGACCAATATACATAGATTCCGCACGAGATAGGCTACATTCAGCTGGAACGGAAGTTGTGGTCAATGGCTGATGTATTGCGCCACGCAGTTACAGTAGTGGTGAGATGATAAATGCTCTGGAATTGACTCTATGGGATAGAGAGGCAGCAATTCTCCTGAAGCAAACTGAAAATACAGTGGTTCAAACAGTATTGAGACCGTGGGTGTGCGAATACAAGACGTCACCACTGAGCATTGGAGAGGACTTCGGGGTATGTAGATCTGCATTGTTGTTTCGTCAGCCGAGCCAAGGAAATACGTGCGAGATTTCGTTTAGACGAATCGTTTCTGCACAGTGATGAGAACAACGCAGTATGCGGTACTGGACTCTCGCGATGCAGGCAGGGAACAATACGACAGCCCTTGACCATAATTGGAGTACAGCTACTATGACATATCAGAGGTGGTGGAAGGCACTTGTATAACATAATAGACGTAGATCTCTCTTGATGGTCCCACAAAGAGGCACGTCGGTCTCGTCAAACCACGCATACCTCATTAGGACTTCCTTAATCACAGAATAAGAGTATCAGAAACTAATTCACCGAGATTTGGACTATCTACGGAGCTATCCTTTCGCCGTCTCAGAGTTTGGGACCTGTCGCTACGACGGGAGAAGCGAACCTCTTACGGTCTTCGCCGATTTGTTTCAAGGGAAGCACTACCTTCCTACCACCTAGATTTGTTTCCAGTGTATTTATTGTCTCACGACCACCGTAGCCACTCGGCGCGATACTTCGGTCACTGACCGCAACTTCTGTTTCAGTTGATTGTAGCGAATCCCGTGTGGAAACTATGTATATTGGTCAAGGCATTCCATACAGTAGATACGGATGAGCCATGGATCTGGTTAGCAAAGGACTGGGCGCAAAGGAGATGGAATTTCGTTGGACATTGACAAAATATGAAACTGGCGTCTGCTTAGTCCTTCTACCGTAGAGAAAGCCTTCTTTCTCTCGCATTTGCATATGCGCAAAGGAGGATATACGAGAGTCTTGTCAATAAGTGGTGATTGAATATTGACCTCGGACTGTCACGACGCGTTTTAGTCAGTGCCGAGCTTGCCCACCTGGATCTAAGCGCCAGGAATCCTAATAAGAGGTCAACGACGGGGAGAGAGTGAAGTACAAGTATTCTACCCAGGGCATGGGGTCCGGCATCTCCGCTTGGTTAGTGCTGGTGCTTGGCTCTCTCCATGATTTTCGTGATGTCTCTTGTAAAGATCGGGGAACTCGACATCGTTGACCGAGCGACGTAAATGAGTCGACATGCCCATGCCGCCGTGACCGCCACCACCACGGGGTTCTGGCGTTGGAACCGCCTGCACCAAAAGAACAGTTGTGACGAAGGAGAAGAGAAGTTTATAGTATATCATGTTTCTGCTATGCTTCATGTCAGGAAACAGGCCAATCGAGCAGTAACGGGACATGAGCGACTTACGAAGATGAATGAGGCGCCAGGCCGGTAGAAGGAGAGAAATATCTGAGTACGATCCACAAGAATCTCCTACCAGTATTTATACCTTTCTGGAAGGCAAAGAGTCCAATGTAATATCCAAAGTGAGATCGGCTAGTCCATCCTCCTACCTGTCTCCTCAACTCGCTGCGCCTTACGCCTCGCAAGCAGCTCGTTGGAGCTTCTGGCAAAATTCGTTGTTTTCTACGGTATACATGCCCCCCCGCGGGGGCCCGTCTACGCTTTCGACGAAGCCAAAGCAAGCAAATCGGGAATGGCTCGTAGGATGGACCCAATTTTTCCAGAGGCTCAAACGAGCCAAGGTTTCCATATAGCTTTGCTGGGTGAGCCAATCAGGTAAGAGAATGGGACCACTGTTCAAGAAAGATGCTTGCAAGCCAAAGTTATTTAGAGAAAGCGTAAAACGCGACAGTTTGAAGACAATGAATAATATGGGGTACGTGGATACGAGACGTTACCGCTAAGTACTGAACAGCACATTTGGAGCACAGAGATCGCCATCGTTGTTTCGTCAGCCGAACCCACGGTATATGTGTGAGATTCCGCTTAAACGAGTGGCTTCTGCACAGTGACGAGCACAGCGTAGTGCACAGTACTGAGCTGCCGGCGGTGCATGGAAAATGCGGCAGCCAATGGCCATGATGGAAGCACAATTGCTATGATGTTTCGGGGACAATAAGCGACACTTGTACGACACAATGAAAGGTAGGTTTCCCATGATGGGATCACAAAGAGTCCCGTCAGTCCCGTCGAATCACGTATACCTCATCAGAACTATCTTAATCGCAGAGGGAGAGTAGCAGAATTCACTTTATCCAAAGCAAATGGATATTTAACTTGTATAGATAAAGTACGCACGCTCAGATTGGGTGAGAAGTCCAGAGTCCGTGACCCCATGCCTGTGTGGAATGTGAGCCTCCATGGACAGGAGCGGACTCTAGGCAATGAATAGAATAATATTCTACGGTGCCGATCAGATCGTGATCAGACTTTCATATGAGCTGTCGGGGAAAGGCAGCGCGTAAACGAACATGACCACGCTCGTGGAAAGTTGCGTCGACTGGGACGTTTTGGAAATGATGAACCGGCAGAATCACCTCGATGAAACAACGAGGTAGAATGCACGTCAGGAGATGACAGCGAAGAGGAGGGCGAGGGCGGAGAGGGCGAATAATCGACCGTGCTTCCGGAAACGGATCGCCAACTCTACGTGAGCCCAAAAGTGATATGTAGGTCTATCACTATGTACCATGGAATAATCATCTTAATTCCTGGATTTGGGATAGCTATACTTGTGTCGATAGGAATGGGTCGTCAACATCCGCAAGTGGTCGCCCATCATTAGGAGATGACGCTACGCTGAATGGTGGTGGAGTGGTAGGTGAATGCGAGTCGACTGTAGGGGATAAACAAGGAGAATTGCACCTGAGTCTAGGTTGTTTTGGAGGGAATGATAGCTGAAGCTCATCCAGATTAGTAGGAGTATATGCGGGTGGTGGTGTCACCACCGTGGCACTACGTGCCCTGTCATCCGCTGTGTTGGCACTTGTATGCGCACCATCGCTGCTGCTGTACTGGTGACGCGGGGTATTTCGGGGTTGTTGGGTGATGGGTTGTGGGGGTCGCGGGGGGTCTCGAAAAGGGTCGGCGTCATGCTGATTTTGGGGATAGGAATTTGAAGGAGAGGTGACGACTGATACAGGGAACGGAGATTTCCAGACACTTTCTTGATCTGTCCTCGAATCGGTCCCATATTGAGAAGCAACCTTCCCATCTCTTTTCCACCGCGTATTTCTTCGATGAAGGCAGAAGAGAGTGAGGAGAACTACTATGGTAATCGGTCCCAGCACAATACCTGCTATTGTGGCGGGAGATAGCCTTTTCGGCGCAGATGAGCCATTCGAAGAAGCAGCTGGGCTGGATGTCTCTAAGCCTAAATCTGACGGAATTGAGGATAAAGGAGTTGAAAAGGGCGACGCTGATGATCCACTGGACGACTGAAGCAAAGACGATGCGGTGGAGGTAGAGTTCACGATTCTGAAGGTAACACCTTTCATAAAGTAGTTGGTGGAGGATTGGGAGAGCCGAGGAAAGGATAGAGCCACGACGATTTGAATGTATCCCGTCGACTTATCATTGTAAGTGATTACGGGCGTGCTCCCACGGTGAGAGAATGTACTGCCTGTCCTCTCGTTAAACGGGGGAATCTTCGAGAGTTGTTTGCAGTGCGCTCACCTCCCCAAGTTTGGCGCGTATGCATCAACTCCTCGTAATCATCTGCCATAAGGGTATCCGAGAAGGAGCTATCTCCAACGAACATATTCGGTTTAAGTGCATAACCCCATGGAGTTTTATTTGAGGCCCAGTTGAGGCTATAGGAGAAATCACTAGGGGTTAACACGGTGAGCTTGCTGCTTCAAAGAATGGACAGTATCTACAATACTCACTAACTGAGCGAATCCGGATTCCCGTACTGGTTCATCGGGACGGAAACGTTTGCGATGAACAGGGTACCGTAGTATGGCTCTGATGCACTTGGGTCTACCCAACAGGATATACAGTTCGGCACGTCCGTGCACCATGCAGCCTGCGAAGATGCACCTGATTGGATCGATATATCGAGAGATGAAACAGTGGATAGTGAAGGAGAAGCGTACAATTTATATCTCCAGAAGATTTGTGCAATGACCACGGCCCTCCATCATTAACCAAAGCGCCATTCTGGTTTATGAAGTCGTCATATGTCACTGGCGAAGTCATGTAAACAGGGATAATGGGGAGGTAGACGTTTGAAACGAGCAAGTTGAGGTCTTGTGGGAACTTATTAGTACGAGCGGTCATCATAGTCACTTTTCGTCTTATGGGATGGACTGGTACTCACGGTCCCAGTCACCTTCACGGCTCACCGTCGGAATTAGGCGTCCTGTGTACATGGCTTCTCTCCTGTCATACGTCGATCTCTGCCATGTGTGCATCTGTCGAGATGTATGAAACATTCACGGCACTTCTCGCTATACCTTCATGTCAACAATCCCAATATGGAGAGGATTGGCGGGGTAACGCCTCCCGGCTTATTGCAATCGAAGAGCACGCTTTCGCATAGTCGTTCTCGTAGACCGGAATGATGCCTTGTAAACCGTGCCCTGTCGAGAATCCGAGCCTGCGGCTTCTGGTAGGCTATGATGAGATTCGATCTGTCGTCGAGTACTCTGCCACGCAAATCGTTGAGTGAAGTATTAGGCTGAAACGGTAGCCCGTAACTTCTTGGGTACCGTGAAGTTTGGTTCACACAGTCGTTGGAGACTCATTGCCACCGAGTTTTCTAAGTGGAGCGTCTGGAGACACTGCCCTAAACCACTCACGCTCGACATAAGTTATGTATGTTGCATAGCATGGTGCCCAACGAGAGACCACCCAGGACGCAGCGGGGCCAATGTTTCTTATGTTTCCTGTGCTATTTGCGTTGATACCAGGTCATTGAGTTCTTTCCTTTCCCCATCATTTTTTCTCCACAGAGGCGTTTTATTGCAGTAGTTGGTGGAGGCCAAGCCGTTAGCCTTCCCAGCCTCCAAGGCAGTATAGTCTCACCATGTGTTCAACTACTAGCTATGGAAGATTAGCAAAGAGGTCACATTGACCACGATCGATCTTCAGCGAGTGATAGGAAGAATGTATACATTGCACAAGTTGATCATCTGTGTTTTGGCCGATGAGGTCGAAATCTGGGGTCGACTCAATGGTTAAGGCGGAGTTCAAAATCTCATCTGTGGCCTTCCAACAGTTGCTCGGCACCTTTTCTTTGCTTTAAACCAGCGAAATGTTTAACCTGTCACAAAACCCTCTGAAGCATATATTCTGAAAGCTCCTAGAAGAGTGGAAAGGTTAGTTTGTTCGTTCCCTCGTTTGGTATAAGTGATATGTACTAGTAGTAGTCATAGAGAGCTAGAAAGGAGAAGAAAGAGAGAGAAGTGAACAAGTCCGCCATGAAACAACTGCTCAAAATACGAGTCACCCTTGGCTTTCCGTTTCGTAAGTTTAGATCTGCGCCTGCGTTCGTGTGTATAACGCTCTCATCCTCGTCAGTTCCAACCTTGTCACTCCCCATTCTCGCTTCCACTCCTCCTCGTCGATATGATCCGGATCGTCAGAGGGCACATAGCCAGCAGCACCCAACTTCATCTCCAACTTCTCTGTGATATGCGAGCGATTGTCTCGTGCCCACTGAGACAGACCAGCATCCGCAGCGACAAAAGTGACCCTCCCAGACGTTGAAGTCACCCCAAGTTGGGAGGCAGATGCTGGGAGGGATTCTGATTCCGAAACAGAGGGCGCGGGAAGCACTCGAGTGGTCCCATACCCAAAGCTTGGTATTGTTGGGAGTGGAGGTACGTCAATACCCAGAGCACTCGGAGCAATATATGCGGGAGGTGGTGCCTCTGTAAGTGTCGTTGGGGCAGCCGATGGACCCCGTCGGTGGTTGTTAATACCAACATATGAGTCTTTCGCATTGTAGGATTGCGATTGTGCGTTATTCTGGTCCTGGGCCCACTGAGAAATCGAATTTTGAGGGGATAATGGACCATCTCCTCTGGTAGCCATCGGCGCCTCTCCGTTTCCGTAATCAAAGGCATATCCACTAGGTTTAGGTGAATGAGAAGGAGTTACAAAGGGATTGATGTCGTGTTGGTTGGGTGGGACATTGATGTTGGTAGCTGGTCTTGAGTTCGGTGATACCCAGAAGCTCTGCTGATCCGCCTCAATACATATCACTTTTTCCTTCTCCTCCATCAGTGTCAGCTTCCGTCTTCTATAGAGTATAAAACCGACGATGAAGGCGCTAAGAAGCGCGACGGCCCCCATCACCCCGCCTGCGACCGCAGCCTTTGACACTTTGTTTGACGGACCACGATTGTTATTTGAGGGTGAAAAGGCAACTGATGGGCCTCTACCGGAATCAGAAGACTGTGATGTATATGCGTCCGGTGCTAAAGTATACGGAAGGGAGGAAAGAGAAGCGGTCGTTACAGACGACAAAGACGTAGATGTGAAGGATGAGGTGGAGACAGGAGATGATGGGTTTGACGAGGGCGAATTAGGGACCGAAGATACAGAGGTCGGTGTGGTGATCCTGAATTTGTAACTCTTCATAGAAGTGTTGATGTAGGCCGAAGGCTCCCTCGGAAATGTCAACATGACCGTAAGGGGGATGTAACCTATCTGATCCTCGTCTTTGACGACAGGTGTCTTCCCGCTGTGGCTAAATGGATCACCTAATGAGTTTAATTGAGCGAGTTATTTTAGCGAAATCATATTATGATTATGACACTCACCAACCCAGGTCTGACGGGTATGCAGTAGCTCCTCGTGATCGTCGGCTGCGAAATTGTCCGAAAAGGAATTGGTTCCTACGATGGATGTGGATATGAGGGAGGTCCCACGGGCAGTTTTGCTCGATGCCCAATTGAGCTGATAAGAGAAATCGCTAAAGGATTCAACATTGAGCGAATGCTGGAAAGCTTGAAATGCGTGACTTACTAGTCCAGAGAATCCGCATTCCCGTATTGATTCATAGGCACGGATACGTTGACGCTGAATGCAATGGTGTACGATGATAGTGACGCACTTGGGTAAAGGTAACACTCAAGACAGTGAGGGACATCGCGGCACCATGCGCTTTCTGATGTCTTGCCTGGCAAAATAACAATTTTTCAGCATAGAGAGTAGATAAAAGAACTGGCACCAACAGTTTACATCTCCACTGCTCCTGGTGAAGCTCCAAGGTCCGCCCTCGTTTACGAATGCTCCATTTTGACCTAAGAAATCATTATATTCAACCGGAGGCGGCATGAGAGGAGAAAAGAGGGAAGTAAACGGTAAGGGAGAGTGAAGGAGCGACAAAGGAGATGAAAGAGTGAAGATAATGAGGCTGGACTGGAGTACTGGGTCCTTGAGAAGCGCTATTCTATCTCAAGTTAATTGAAAGTGCGATAGGCGCCTCTACTGAGAATGAACTGCCTCCCTCTATTCGGTAGCTAGAAGTATCATCGCGACGAGGGAGCGTACAACTTACATCCCCAGACGATCTAATCAGTGTCCATGACTCTCCCATCATCAACAAAGGGGCCATCCTGGTTAATAAAGTCATCGGATGCCAC
>WSTS01000487.1:0-11967 GCA_019627755.1 Serendipita sp. 411 | reverse complement strand
ATTTGGGATACAAACGCCTGGAAGGATCAGTGGTGGAAAGGTCCCAACCAACAACCCTTTGTCCTTTCCATGGGCGATCCTACCGGGTACGGCTTTCACGGTGGTACGTCGATACGGTCGCGTTGGTTTGTTTTCCTTTCTCTCCTCTAACTCGGGTGTTTGGAATAGACTTCTTGAATGGCTGGGACGTCCCCGCGCTCCAACGTGCTCTCGACAATTGCAACCAAGACTCGGGCAAGATCGAGGATTGCCCCGGGTTCATCGATCTCTTGACGGACCAACAGACGAGTGTGTGTGTGAACCCGACGCGCGTCAATGAAGTGACCGAGGGTTGGTTGAACACGTTACCTGGCTGCAACCCCGTCTCTCCCGGTCCAGGACGTGCGACTCCGCAAAGTGGCTGCAATGGTGCTGGTGGGAACGAAAAGATTTTGTCAAAGGATCAAGTTGGATTCGTCCGAAAGGATTTACCGTTCCTCGACCCTGTCGGATGTGCCAAGGATAACAAGCAAGCGAGGTTGTTGACAGGGTATAGTGTGCAAGACCCTGCAATGACGATTGAGAAATGTGGTCAGATTTGCAATGGAAAAGGGTATAGCTATATCGGTCTTCAATGGAGTATCGAATGTTGGTGTGGCAAGACGTTTGATGAGACCAAGGCGGCTACGCGTGGCGCGTGTAATATGCCCTGTGGAGGGAACCCACTCGAGATGTGTGGTGGTGATCTCACGCTTTCGGTTTATCGCTACAATCCCAACAAGTCTGGTACGGTCCCCAGCCCCAGTACGCCCGCCAATACACCACCGCCACCTGTCAACACGCCTGCTGCTTCTTCGTCTACGTCCACTTCCACTTCGACTGCTCCTGTCGTCGTCGTCGTCCCGCCTCCCTCTAGTCCATCGTCTCGTCCGGCGTCCTCTTCTCGACCGTCGCCTCCGTCTTCGCCTTCCTCCGCGCCCCCGCCCGCGAACACGGATACGTCTACGAGTGTCGATCCCCGAAGTCATGGTGCTCCCCCCGGATGGAACTATCGTGGTTGCTTTTTGGATACGGTGCATCCGCAACGGACGCTTGCGGGTGCCGGACAATACAATGACGATCGGATGACACCCCAAGTGTGTGTAGACCGATGCAAGAGCAAAGGGTTTTCGGTCGCGGGCACCGAGTATGGTGGAGAATGTTATTGTGGCGATGCGATGGTGGGTGGTGCACTTGCGAAACCGGATGGAGAGTGTACGATGCCGTGTAAGGGAGATCCGAAGGTGATGTGTGGTGGACCGGCGCGATTGAGCGTGTATTCGATTGGAATGGGCAAGTTGTCCACGCGTTCGGAATTGGAATTGGGTTCGGTCGTTGGATTTGTCGATGCCGATGCGGATGTCAATGAGAAGCGGGACGCTGGCAATTCGTCCTCTGTTCGTCGTCGTAGTATTCAACACCATCGTCGTTCTCTTCATGGACGAAGCCGCCTCTCGGATGTCAATTGATCTCGAGAGAGTCCCCCCCTTTCCCTCTTCCTCCTCCGCTTCTCCCCTCCTATTACGTCCTAGTAGCCAAGACTGCTTACAATGCCCCAACCCCCAACCTTCCCCTTTTGCTTGTGTCCACTCCACTGCTCTTGATCGAGACGGTTTAATTTCTCTCATCTCATCGTCGCTTCTCTTCCCTTTCCTCTTCCTCGGGTCGACGATCCTACACACACACTCTTTTTTTCTGTCCCGCAACAACTCTTGATCGAGGTGCTGGTGATAGTGGCCAAGCGATGATGCGTTTGGTTCATGATGTTCAACGTGACGCGTGACGTCCCCCAAATTTTGATGACGAATTATCGTACCTTTCACTCTTTTATAGACCCCCCCTTTCCCCCAGGTCAATGACCACTTTCACTCGTTTTTCTTCTCCCACCCATTATCCCTTGACGAGTGTCCAAGCTCGACGCTCGACGCTCGACTCATCTACCTACCTACCCTAGTCTTAGATTTTATACCCCCACCTTCAAATTGGTGTTTTCGGTTCCCAGTCCTTTTCGTGTCTCCTTATCTCTCTTGTCTTTGTCTCCCCACAAAGTAGTCGACGGATGGTGTGGGCATGACCGTGTCATGCTGCTTTTGCGCCGCCCCGTCCCGTCCTTGTCGTTTTTGACGGTTTGCACTGTGTGTGGACGTCAACTCCTACTACGTAGAACGTTGTTGTTTACCCCATTCTTGTTCTCTCTTCTGTCTTGAATGACAGTCGTAGTCTTTTTTTCGAATTGCCTGCTCGTTAGCGTCGTTAGCGTGTGGTTAGTATCAGTATTGTCCCGAGTGATACCATAAGCCGTAAAGGAGAATGCGTGGAGATGGGGTGAAATCTACTCTACTTAGGTTTGTTTCAGGCCAGGCAATCTTGAGACTCGATCCTCATCATTACTCGGGCTACTCTTCGTAGCTTCGTCGTGGATAATCAACCAGCGCAAACCCAACATCTGTCCATAATGGACAGATGTTGGGTTGAATACAATAAAAAGACTTGTGATTTTTATCTTAGAGAGAGAGAAGTCTTCATGTTCTTCATCGCTACCAAGTGCATAAACGCGCAGAGCTCATCTTGAACCTGACCTCATCGGCGACTGTTCATCATGGATGACCAACCAATGCCCGTAGCGTGGAAGATTCCTCCAGAAATCTGGTCGGAGATATTTGACTATGCCATCGTCCCCGAGTATCTCATCAAAGAGGTGTATGAGGGCAACGACTGGATCTCGTATGCCACTGGAGTAGCTCGAAGCGATCCAATTGTCGAGATGGTACATGCGAAGAGGCAAAGAAAAAGCATACGCCTCGTATGCAAGTTCTGGAATCAAATTGTCATCGCAGGCCGGATATGTTTGGTTCACCTGATTCCAAAGTATGCCGCCGAGCCAATACCAGAGATGGTAATGAAAGCCTGGTACGCACACTCACTAAATGCCCACTCGATACCTATGAGCCTTGCGGGATGTGAGGCTATGTGGAGAGTGCTCCAGATAAAGTTCGCGCAAATAGAGCGATTACGACAGCTCAGATGTCCCAACCTACGCCGGCTTGATATCTTCTATCAGAATATACGATTCCAGCCGTCATACGTCGATCAACTGATCGAAACTCTCAAGCAATTTAATGATCTTACATGGTTTGGATCTTGGTCAATGGACAGTCATTCAGGTTGCCTCTTTCAACCAGACGGCGGTCAACGTATCACCTTGACAAATCTCCAGGTTATACATTGTAGGAGCCATGGAGAATTCCGATTTCCATACTATCGTCTCGACCTCCCAGCTCTCCGCCATCTCTATCTCTCCGCTTGTCCACGAGAATACTTCCCTCTCCTCGAGCTTGTAAAAACGTATGGGAAAACTCTCCACTCTCTCTATTTTGAGAACCGATCCACTCGAGGATTGATCCCTTCCTCTGAATTAAATTTCCCAGGGTGGGAGAGCGTCCCGCACCTACGAGAGCTAGCAATTTGCCTACCTCTTCGTCTGAGGTTCGACCATCTCCCACTCAATCATCCCTTACGTGTATTTGCAGCGATGCTCCTGGACGTCAGTCAACTATCATCCTGGTTGGAGTCCGAGCACCTCAAGGAGATTCGACTATTACATCCTGATATAGTCTTCCTCAGTGGAGATATGCCCATCCCAAGCACTCGTGCCTATGACATACAAGTTCTCGAGAAAAAGGCGAGATCGAAGGGAATCAATGTTCGAACTTGTTTGTGCGCAAATGAGAAGGACCCCAAGGCAGGTGGTGTTGGAATCCATACACGTCTAGATTCTAATGACATTCGTATAAAGCGGTAGTGGTATACTATATTCCGTACGATGGTCACACACTCTCGTGCCATTACAACCACCTTCTTCGACGAGAGAGTCCCATTATATTCGACCTAGAGTCGAAGAATTTAACCAAAAAGCCAGGAGAGATCATGGTTATCCCTCTCCGTTGGACCTTTCTCCCTGTCTTTCCTTCCCACCTTCCCACCCACAGGCCTGCTTTCCCTCTGACTCTCGAGTTATTTTGATTTGTCTCAACTGTAAGATACCACCCTTGCTCTCTCCATGGTCGAAGCTACCTCTCGGGAGTACACTAAACTCAGGAACGGTTGTATTCCCCCTTCTTTCAGTCTCCAAGACTGCTCTTGATCGAGATGGTGGCCAAGTTATTATGCTTCAGTCGTATTCAACGTAAATATACAATACAAAGAGTGCTTTATACCACAATTGTCCTGTTGCTTTCTTCGCTTATAGATGCATTATGACGAACCATCTATTATGCCCCAAGGAAATTGATGATTTGCACCTATGACCCTCTATTGCTCCCTTATTCTGAAATTCACGATATACTTGCCAGCAGACTCCGACAATAACGTGGTGAATAAGGCCAACCTTGTTCAGAGACGCTGAGCCCGCTTTTAGACTCAACCTCGTCAGCTATTTCCTATAATGGACAACCAACCAAACTCTTTGATATCAAGAATCCCACCAGAGATCTGGTGGCATATATTCGACTACGTCATCGTCCCTGACTACCTCCTTGACGAGGTTTATGAAGGCGACGACTGGATCTCTTATGCTGCTGAAGTAGCTCGAGCTGGGCCACTTACCGCGATGGGTCTAGCATCGAAGCAGAGGCAAATCTTTGGTCTCGTATGCAAGTCGTGGAACCAAATTGCCACTCTGATCAAGCATCGCTTTCTTCACTTGAGTTCAGGTTATAGTGACAAGCTAACGCTAGAAGTGATAAAGAAAGCTTGGTACGTGTACGTATGGGATCTTGATCTAACATCCATTGGTCTCAAGGGATGTGAGGTCGAGTGGAGGGTTCTCCGCATACCGTATGAGGATGTGCAGAAGCAAATGGCCGGGGTCCGACATCCAAACTTGCGTAAGCTAGAGATCGTCCACAGAAGCGAAGCACTCGAAGCACCACAAGTGGATGGGCTCATTGAGTCACTCAAACATTCCACGGGCATCACCTGGTTCGGATTTTATACAGCCCACCCCTTGTCAACTCTTCCTTGTCGACCAGATAAGGGCCAGTGCATCACACTGAAGAACCTCCAATCAGTACATTGCGTAAGCTCTGGAGATCTACAGTTTCCATACTATCGCCTGGACCTCCCTTGCCTTCGCCATCTCTATCTCTCTGCTCGTCCAGGTCAAAACAATGTATTTTTCCCTCTTCACCAGCTCATAGAAGCATACGGACAAACTCTATACACCTTCTACCTCGAATTTCTCCTCAAGGGACCACTGATCACACCATCCGACCCGACCTTCCCAGACTGGGCGATCGCTCCGCACTTACAAGAGCTGGCGATCGACGCACCCGTTCATCTGAAATTTCATCCCCTCCCACCGACACATCCATTACGCGTATTCGCAGCGCAGATCTGGCGTATGGACAACCTGGCGTCTTGGCTGGAATCCGAAAATCTCAAAGAGGTGCGGATATTACACGCTCGCAAGAACTCAGATGGTAGCCTGTCTCCGCGGTACCCGTACATGGTGTACTGGAATATTCATTCGATCCCAGATATTAGTGCTGCTAAAATGAATATTTTATGGGAAATGGCAGAGTTGAAAGGAATCAAGCTTCGGACTTGTATGCAGGCAGATGGGGTTGATCGCAAGTAACGAGGTATGTTATTGGACCCGTAGAATTCTAAGGTTTATTCATCTCCGTCTGCAGTGGTTCTGGCCTCGAATTGGCAGATATAGCTAGTCAGTCTAAGCAGCGGAAAAGTCGGAGCTATAAGCGATATATTATGCTCCGCATAAATATACGATATAGGCCGACTATAATAGTCAGGTGTCACTACCGCTCACGAGTGTGTTACATGTCCACAATTAGGCTTGGGAGTCTACGGCACTTCGAATGTTTAGAATTCGAGTACCATTTTATTTGTTCCTCTCAATAGTTTCATGGATGTCTTAGATGGGGGTAAGGAGAGCTGCGACCAACCTTTTCTCAGTCCCTCGCCTACCCTCTTCCAGGTCTCATGGACCACCAATCTGAAACTGTCATTTCCAGAGTATCTGAGGATATCTGGTGGAGCGTATTAAACTATACCGCAGCTCCAAAAAGCTCCCTCGAGACGGTGTATGGGAGCCAAAAAATGGGTTAGAGACGCGGGAAGGTGAAGCCCATCCAACATACAGGCTCCGTTGCTACCGAATTTCACTGCAACTCTTCGGGTATTGTAGGTGGGCGCGGGCGAGGATTGCGGTGGTAGGGCGATGCTGGGTTCCTCCTCACTTACTCTCTCCCACGTCTCATGGATCATCAAACGGAAACGATAATGTCCAGAATTCCTCCTGAAATCTGGTGGAAAGTGTTCGAATATCTCATAGTCCCAAAAAACTTTCTCGAGACCGTATACGAAGGCAATAACTGGATCGCAGATGCAAAAGAAATGGAGAAAATAGGGCCTCATCGGCAAATGGAGGAAGCAAAAGCCCTGGTAGTGACTATCAGTCTTGTTTGCAAGACATGGAAGTCTTTCGCTGACTCGTTTAGCAATCGTCTTCAAGAAGTCGGCCTGGAGTACTCTGACGATTCGACGCCAGAGACCATTTCAAAGGCTCATCGGGTCCATATATTGAGCCTTGACGCAATAATACCTCACTTAGAAGGACGAGAAGTCGAGTGGAAAGCCATAGGTATTCGGCAAGAGCATGCAAAACAACTCGAAGGAGTCAAACGGCCAAACCTTCGCCGACTCGATCTCCACTATAGTGGAGACAAAAACAGGGACTATCAAGCTGACCCTTTTATCGAGTCTCTTAAACTGTTCACGAATATTACGTGGCTGCGATATTACACGGGAACTATCATTTTCCAGGCATGTGACGAGGATGATGGAGGGGAGCGTATTACCCTCCCTGACCTCCAGGTATTGCATTACCAAGGTGTTGGGGCATTTCATCTGCCTTATTATCGACTCAATCTACCCTCCCTTCGTCACCTCTATATCTTTGCTCACGGGTTCGCCAACAGCAGATACATCCCTCTCAGCTCCATTATTACAAGCTACGGGAGCACTCTTCGATCTCTTTACCTCGAAATTTCCTCGGGAGGTCAATTAGGGATTCCGGACGATCCGAGTTTCCCTGATTGGACAAAGGTTCCCCATCTCGAAGAGCTAGCGGTGGATGCTCCAGTTCTTCTCAAGTTCCATCCTCTTCCTTCCACACATCCGCTTCGCGTTTTTGCAGCTCAAGTCTGGCGGATAGATAACTTGCTCTCGTGGCTCGATTCAGACAATCTCAAGGTGATCAGATTCCTCCATGCTCTGAAGAAGCCTGATGGAAGTTTGGGCACTCAACACCAGGATTTCGCTCGGTGGACGGGCGATAAAATGCGAGAGCTTAGTGCGGCCGATATGGAGGCCTTGGAGGAAAAGGCGAAGTTGAAGGGTATCATATTACAGGCATGGTGGGAGCCAAATGGTAGCCGCTAAACTTAGTCCTGAGAAAGCTCAGTCTTTTACCCGACTCTGGCAATAATACCTTGTTGTTGGTGATAGTCTGCACTGATGCCTTGAAGCCTCTCGAAGACTCTGCAAGACCCGAACTGAGGTGTGGATACTTCCTTCAAGTAAGTTGATTAGCTACTAGGAGTGCCACAAGCAGTAGAAAGTGAAATGGGACATGGAGTGAGAGCGAAGCGTTCTGAAGTTCTTGTTGAGAGGAGGAAGATTTCCTAGTTAACACTTGGTACGTAAAAGAAATGCATCGTCCACTGATATCAGCCTGGTAGTCGAGATGTTGAGCCACTTGGACTCTACCTCGTTAGACGTCTTTGACGCGCATGGGCAACCAAGGTTTCCAACGTTCGAAATCCCTCCAGAGGCCCTATTGGGACGCGTAATCGTCCCCAACCACCTTATTGATGAGCTATGATGGCAACGACTGGATTTGGTAAACTGCGGAAACGACTGGCTGGAACCCTCATCCAAATGGACTGCAAAGACAAACCTTCATTCTCGTGTGCAAGTTGTCTAACCAAGTTGTCACTCCGATCAAGCATCATTTCGCTCATCTAAATCCAGACAATTTCAGCGATGTTGCCCAAAAATGATAGCACTGGACGACGGCCACCTTGACAATTGATGGGTGCCATTATGGAGCTTTTCAAGATGTGGAGAGCATGCGTTCCACTCAGAGTACAGTACTTGGACTCCTCCATATCAGTGGATTGATGAATGGCGGGCTGACCAGTAGAAACCGGGCTGGTTTTCGCTTTATTCGCGTTATATTTGCCCTACTACCCTTAACCCTCGTATCACCGAAGCAGGAGGCGTTCGATGGAGGCCACATGGCTTAGATTCATAAGACCATCTCTTCGCCGTCTCCCTCCCATCGGGCAGGGCGAGTGTACCACACTTTAAGAAACATGTATCCAACTCGTCGCGTGACCTCTGGGGAGCTCCAACCTTCTTACTACCGCCTCGACTTCCTTTCACTTTACCCCTACTTTTCTTGTCTTCTTTCCTGTTCTCCAACATGTAGGATCCCTCAAGGAGACGCTATACTCTTTCTAGCCCGACATCCTGTGCTGACAACGATTGATCATCCTGTCCGGTCCAAATTTCCCAGAATGGGCAAGCCTCCCGCACTTGCAAGAGCTCGCTATCGACATACCGCTTTGTCTCAAGTCTCTCAGATCCTGTAATCTCTCAGCCCCTGCAATTCTACCCTCACTCTAGCACGAATGTTGCAAATGGACAACCTCCTTGTCTTGAAATTCACACGCAATCAAGGATCTCCTGGTACTTGTAGCCCGTATAATGGAACCTACACTTGACCCGGGTATTCACTTTGTTGGAACAAATATCTCGGAGAGCAAGCTTGGGGTCTGGCGATGAGGAGACGGGAAGGATTGCTTCTGACGAGACGACCTTATCGAAATCTGTAAGCATATATGGTATGATTATGCCCGTCTATAGTTGTACTGACCCCGAAATAGATGGACACATCTCCTGACCGTGTATAGGCGGAAGAGGGCCCACTCAGCGATAAACCGCAGTGACTATATCTATAAGTATATAAAGTGAAGACATGCTGTTATACCCAAACTACGTTCTCACCTAATCGCCTACGGACGCCGTCATTGGAAATTGCGAAATTGATTGTCAAGCCTGTGCAACATTCAGGCACCGTTGCTATGCGTCCTCATGTCCCAGGATTGCTCTAAGTAGCAGTGGGTGAGAAGTCTGGTGGCAGGGCTATGCTCGTTTCCTCCTCACTTACTCTCTCCCACGTCTCATGGATCATCAAACAGAAACGATAATGTCTAGAATTCCTCCTGAAATCTGGTGGAAAGTGTTCGAATGTCTCATAGTCCCGAAGAACTTTCTCGAGACCGTATACGAGGGCAATAACTGGATTGCAGATGCAAAAGAAATGGAGCAAATAGGGCCTTTTCGGCAAATGAAGGAATCAAAAGCCCTGGTAGTGACTATCAGTCTCGTTTGCAAGACCTGGAAGTCCTTCGCGGACTCGTTTAGCAATCGTCTTCGGGAACTTGGCCAGGAGTACTCTGGCGATCCGACACCACGGACAATTGCAATGGCTCAACGAATCCATATACCGAGTCTCGATGCAATACTCCCTCATATTGAGGGAATAAACGTTGAATGGAAAGTCCTGGCTATGCGACAGGAGCATGCAACGCGGCTTGAAAGTGTAAAACGGCCCAACCTCCGCCGCCTCGAGCTCTTCTATGGTGGTGACGAGAACGAATTGTTTCAAGCTAACACTCTGGTCGAAGCACTCAAGCCCTCCACGAACATTACGTGGCTGCGATACTATACGGGGACTCTCAACTTCGATGCGTGTAACGATGATGACGAAGGGGAGCGAATTGTCCTCCCCGGCCTACAGGTGTTGCATTATCAAGGTGTCGGAGCATTTCATCTACCATATTATCGACTTCATCTACCATCCCTTCGTCACCTCTACATCTTCGCACACGGATTTGCAAACAGAGACTTTATCCCCTTAAACTCACTTATTACGACTTATGGGAGTACACTTCGATCCCTCTCTCTTGAAATCATCTCAGGTGGTCAGTTGGCAATCCCGGACGACCAGAACTTCCCAGATTGGATAAACATTCCTTACCTTGAAGAACTAGCGATAGGCGCTCCAGTACTTCTCAAATTCCGTCCTCTTCCACCTACACACCCACTGCGCGCATTCGCTGCTCAGGTCTGGAGGATAGATGATCTACTCTCCTGGCTTGATTCCAACAGTTTAAAAGTGATAAGGATGTTGCACGCTGTGAAGAAGCCTGATGGGAGCTTGGTCTCTCGGCACCAGGATTTTGTTCGATGGATGTCTGATAAAATGAGAGAGTTCAGTGCAGATGAGATGGAAGCGTTAGAGAAAAAGGCGAAGTCAAAAGGGATTATATTACAGGCATGCTGGGAGCCAGATGGTAGCCGGTGAACCAGACCTTTGGACAGTTTATGCTCTCAATCAACTCTTAAAACGACAATTCCTTGTATTTGACGAGCTGTGCTATCAATTACCGAAGTTCAGAAGTATCTCTAGGAGGCCTACGCGCCCAATTAGATTTGGTGTCACGGCCAATCACCGTTGTCTCCGATGGCAACATGGTATCGAGCCCATCCCAGCTATGAGCAGTGATACACGTTCATATCACCAATTCCTAAAGTAAATAACCTCATATATAGTCTGAATTCCTACCGAAAGATGTATATACATTCATCCTCATCCTTGACCAAAGACGCATCCTATTCAGAGCCGGCAACCGAGAGATTCACATCATTTAAATGACTACAGTGATTATCTCTCAAATACCTGACATTCTCGTGGAATATATAGTCCATCATGGTTATTGTGACGTCGACTTGCAGCTTAATGAATATGCCTCATGACCAAGATGGTATCATCCTCATCTGCGACATCGGTAGAAGTCTACATCCTCTCTAACGGTGTCAAGCTTAGGAGCCTCATTCCGGCTCCCAGAACCTCCCTAGCCAACAAGAACAACCACATCCTCGCTCGTGCTTTCTCCACGTCAGCCTCACCCTTAACCAAAAGAACATCCCATGCAGAGCTGATGGAATGAGACAGCCGCATGAGGTACGTGATAATACCGCTCGGTTCACGCGTCTTCAACGCCGTACGAACCGCATCCGGGTACGCTCCAAGATGGAAGATGATGTCCGTCGCCTTTGGTTCCGTTAGATGAACAAAGTTGATCGAATCGAGGGGTGGCAATGGAAGGATTTCGGGATTCTTTCGTTCGATCGACGAGAGACGGACGTGTGCGTATTGGAGATATGGTCCTGTGTCTCCCTCGAAAGAGGTCATTCTGGCCCAATTAAACGCATAGTTGTTTATTCTGACAATGTGTATCAATAAAACGACCAGAATTGGGGAGCACCTCAGATGAGCTCACCGCTTCGCTTGCATGTCCTGAATCTTGATAGCCGTCAAGCCGACCTCGCGCGCGACATACTCGGGATCTTCAATTTGGTTGAATTTCTCCTCATTTTTCATCATTTGTTCCATCATCACATCTGCCGACTCTTTGATGATCTGGTTCAAGAACACGGCCGTCCCCTTTCGCGTCGACATCCCCGTTACGAGACCATAATTGATGTGTTCTAGTCTTTGGGCCCACTCGAAGCCCATGAGCGAAAGAATTTTGAAGAACTGTGCGAGATGTAGGTCTTGCTGACTCGAGACGACATAGATCATCTTGTCAAATTGGTATTTTTCCCATCTATCGATCGCTCCGATAATATCACGAGTCAGGTACATAGTGGTTCCATCTACCGAACAAGATTAGGACCGCCTTCTGATATTGGTGGATGCTCACCTCTCTTCAGTAGAATCGCCTTGCCCAACTTCCATTGTTCCAAATCGATCAGTTTTGCTCCTTTTGAATCGGAAACCAGGCCCATCTTTTC
>WSTS01000485.1:0-12016 GCA_019627755.1 Serendipita sp. 411 | reverse complement strand
GAGGACGTTGGTTGACCCCGACCACAACTCGCCACCGTACTGTAAATTCAAAATGGTTCGTAAACACTTTTACCTAACGAAAGCCCGGATCTGATGTGGTATACAGGCTCGAAATGAGGAGAAAGCTCAGTCTATGCTCTACCGTTTCCGCGAGGCTCAAGCTGCCGAGCTGGGACTTGGAACGAGGAGTGACAAGCGGCCGCGAATGGCGAGTTCTTGTAAGAGCTTGCGGGAATGCGAGAGATGGAGAGGTGAAATTCTACGAGAGATTAGTCGAAAAGTTTCGAAGATCCAAGACGGTACGCCCCCTTGTCTCATCCTTTTTTTCTCGACGGACTTTTTTAACATTCGTTTTGCTCGTAGCTGGATTATCGGATTACGAAGTCAGGGACTTGAATGATGAGATCAACAAGTTGATGCGGGAGAAACGACATTGGGAGAACCAAATTATTGCACTGGGAGGAGCAAATTATAGAAGAAACGTGGCAATGTTGGATGCAGATGGAAAGGAAGTTCCGGGTACCAAGGGATACAAGTTCGTTTTCATTTTATCAATAGTTTGTCCCGGTTCTTACCCTCCCTTGAAAACAGATACTTTGGAAGAGCAAAAGAACTACCTGGCGTCAAAGAGCTGTTTGAGAGTAAATCAAAAGAGGAAGATGAGGACAAGGCAACCGCTGAATTTTACAAAAAGTTTGCGAACAATGGTCCTGCGTACTATGGAGATTTGGACGAGGCGGACGGGGAACTGTTGGAGTTTGAGAAACGGGCAGAACTCGATGGTACGTCTTTCATATTTCGGAGAAATTTTTCCGTTTTCTGAATCCAGTGTAGAATATCGAGAAGCGGTTGAGGCTCTCAAAGACGTATTCGACCTCGTCGATGAGTCGAAACTTCCTGCCTTCCGCGATAAGGACGTGACACCTATAAACTCGTCAGCTGCAAATAAGAAACGAAAGGATAAGAGTGGTGACCAGATAATGGAGGACCAGGCTTCTTCCTTTATCCCGTTCCTCACACCGGAGCAGCTCGCACCACCAAAGCTACCCACGAAAGAGGAGATGGAAACGATATTGCTAGAGTTGAGGAAGCGAACACTATTACAGGAGTATCTAGGGGACGCGTAATGACGAGGAGTGTCTGCTTTGTAATAATTTGCTCAACTCATTTGTCCGTGTTTAAACCACCGAATGGACTTGGGAATTACCGAGTGACGGAAGTTGTATTTTGTAAGCGTAGCGGCGACCAAAAGGGCGATTGAATAGCCCAGCTCGGAATATAAAACTCCTCGACAGCAAGCTGCACCTTGGACCCTTTCACCCCCCTCTTTCCACTCCTCTTAACAGTTCACCACATCGTAGTAGAAATGGGAGACGCTGTAGAAGTTTCAAACCTCAAGAAACTTTATGCTCCAGACCTGCTGGAAAAGGTCCCCGTCACACTTGATGGCTTGGACGGGGAAAAACACTGTTGGTATCTCGGATATGGGAGCAATATGTCAGAAAAGAGCTTTTTAGAGAGGCGAGGCATTCGTCCTTTGAAAAGTTTGGTGGTGAATGCTCCGGAGGTCGAGGTACGCGCAATATGTGCCGAACTGCTGTCTAGATGACCATAGGTCTAATCCATCTGATAGCTTTCCTTCAATCTACCTGGAATGCCTTATGTAGAGCCGAGGTTTGCCAATGTCACACTAAATGCCGAGACGGACGACGGCGGTCCCAAACATCCCTGGGGAAAGGGTCTCATTGGTGTTGCATACTACATAACACTGGAAGATATGGCACAAATATTCAGAACAGAGGGTGGAGGCTCGAGCTACCAGATCATTCAGGTCGACTGTTACGAGATTGGCGGCACTGGCCAAAAAGTCCGCGCTAATACCTTGTTTGCAAACGACAAACGAAGACTTCGAAATCAGCTTGGACAACCTTCTGCGAGATATATGAATCTGCTACGGACGGGTGCAAAAGGTGCGTTGACACCCACCCCTGTAGTGTCCTCTAACTTTATATGGCAGAAAAATCCCTTCCAAAGGAGTATCAGGATTACCTGGAGAACGTAGAAACCTACCATAGGACCAACCGCCTCCAAATTTTTGGACTGGTGATACTCGGCAGCGTTCTCTTGCCTGTCTTCCTTTTGGGGGTCCTCGTCGGAAGATTGCTACAAAACAAGAAGGGAGAGTCACCTCGCTGGATACAACGCATAACGCAAACAATATTCCGTGGTGGCTGGGCCATTCATGATGCTGTTTTAAAACCACTGTTTGGGAGTGGTGAAGTGACGGAGCATCGTTGACTTGTCAACTTCTCACCACAGTGAGGTGGTTGGAATGACTGGACTCTCCTCCTCATATTGACTTGCTGGTATTTATAGGGCAAGCTTGCTGTAATCCTTAACCCCCCTGCAAACACGGATGTGTCATAATACACACTCGTTTCTACTATCCTCATTTGTCAAATTGCAAATAAGAAATAACTGCACATGCGCCTTCTCGCCCATGGTACTAATCGGATCCCAATTCTTGTATACGATAGATTGAGATCATAGGATTTGATTTCAGAGGGCGCAAGCACTCTTTCATTCACCCCTCTACTCCTTTCCCCAGACATCAACATCTTTGCAATATGTCTTCCAGAGATGGTCGACAGAATGGCCGGTCAGTGTCTCCCATATCGCCTCATGGTACTCTTCTTCCATTGATTCGTTCAATTTCCGAATTGTACCACTTCCGTATTTCGTGTCCACCCAATCGAGAAAATACCCTGTCCGTTCATAACCTGAATCCCATTTGCCATCCGACGATCGTTTCCAATGCGGTGGAACAAATCCGCCACGGAGACGGACATAGTCTATTAACATATGGGGATAATTAGTTCATTATTCCATCGTAAAATTTCGCATGCATACCAGCCATCCCTTCGATTAGTCCACCTGGACATCCTTGTCCACTACACTGGAAACAGTGGACAAGTTCGTGCAGAATGACCCCCTTTATCTCACTAACAATCCGCTCTGGGCTTATTACTGCAATGTAGTTGGTGTTGAAATGGATCTCTTTGTGGTCGTTGTCAAGTCTCGATCCGGTCGTATACGCGACCCCATCCATAGGTCGAAGTATCAACTTGATAGAACGAACACTATATAAACGAGTGAGTTCGGTTCTCAGAACGGAGTATAACCCCGCATATTGGATTATATTACACACTTTCTTGGAGCCGACTTTGAGGTGAATAAGAGTTCGAAGATGGTAACGACACAACTCTGTAGAAATGCTGGGGAATCCTGGAGGTTCATGAACCTGACTGCACCTGGACATGCCATATCCTCAATGGAGAGCAACAGTTTGGGTATTGCCGGCCAGTCGGGCTGGGGGACTGGAATTGGAGCTTGATTCCCCTGATTGTTGGTGTTCTCATTGTGTGGAATCACAACCCCAGGAGGAAGTGCTGTAGATGTTGCTGGGGCGGCAGTCATGGTAGAGGTCAAGGTTGTAGTCAACGAGAGGCGCTTGTGCACTTCACTGCTCAGGCCTTATTTCGGGAAGCGAGGGGCCGCCTTGCTTGTACTGAGCCATGATGACCACCAATATCGAACCTCGTCGAAGGTCAATCTTTAGACCTTGCATCGATCTTCATAACGGACTAGTGAAGCAAATTGTTGGCGGGACACTATCAGATACGACACCCTCCGATCTGAGAACGAACTTTGTCTCAAGGTTGGTCTCTTCGCAAAAGGCAACAGAGCATATATTGATATTTGAGATCTGAATTTCATTTTCCATGGGATAGCAAGAACGCTGGAGAGTTTGCCACTCTCTATCGAGAAAATAATCTTCATGGAGGACATGTAATCAAACTAGGACCAGGGAACGATCAAGCAGCTGAGGAAGCCCTCAAAGCCTGGCCAGGTAAACTGAACTATGCTATATTATGGCAAGAATCTTATCGTTGCCCAGATGGACTGCATATTGGTGGAGGCATTACGCTTGAGAATTGTCAAAAGTGGCTTGACCTAGGTGCAGAGAAGGTGAGCACGATAACTATGCCATATTATCGAAGCAGGTGATTATATATAAGGAGATAGGTCATCGTAACTTCATACCTATTTCCCTCTGGTCGATTCTCTCTCGAACGTCTGCAAGCTGTATCTCAAAAGACGGGCAAGGAGCGTCTGGTGGTCGATGTGAGGTAGTATGAATGTAGCTAATATGCCGCTGGTCTCATCCCAATCGTGACAGTTGTCGGCGACGGGACGACAAGTGGATTGTTGCAATGAACAAATGGCAGGATATGACTGACATGGAAGTGAATCAAGGTGGGGACAGCTCCAATACCTAGAAGAAGAATCTATCCACTTATGATACTCAAGAATCTCTCGACCTCCTGTCCGAATACTGTAGGTATGAAGAATCGTATCTCGCCATAGCACCACACTGAACGGCCGATCAGCGAGTTCCTAATACATGCAGCAGATGTAGAGGGCCTATGCCAAGGGATTGACCAAGAGCTCGTCACCAGTTCGCTTCTTCGTGCCTTCAGTTGTCGCTTCGTCTGATCTTTCTTGCAGAGCTGGGCGAATGGGTGAAGATTCCAACTACGTACGCTGGAGGTGCCAAAGGTACTGCAGTAGGCTCGCATATAAGTCTCGTCTAATCGCCTAGTAGAGATTGGAGATTTGGATCTAGTGGACAAGCTCTCAGCCGGCAAAGTCGACCTCACCTTTGGCAGGCATGTACACCTCAGAGTAGTGACGTCCTTTCTAATTGTCATTTATAGCGCACTCGATATCTTTGGCGGTTCTTTGGTTCGTTTCGATGACCTTGTCCGATATAACGATCGCACAAACCATGAGGGCAGCTGATGGCTTCTGTCAAAAGGAGGCTTGAGGGAAACACTCATCAGTCTTCATCAATATCGGGGTAGCAAAATCATCGTTAACACGAAACTTGCTAGTAGAGACAGGAATGTCCGTCACGGTTAGATTACCGTGGAAACTAAATGTAAAAGATTGTAGAGTTTGTTCAACGATGGTACGTAAGCATTGACGTGGGCGAGCGCGACAAGTCACTTTAACAGAGAAAGGGTGGAAAGGAGCGGGGGGGCATCAGAGGGAACGGACGGAAGTTTTGCTTGCAAAAGTCCTTGGAGACATCATCGTATATCCGATGATTGATAATTAAAACCGGGTGAGCGTGTCAAAGAAATCGGGAGCGGAAAAGTGAATGTGTCAATCTCATGACGGTGGCGATCCCCCTCGACCTGGATAGGCGTTCTGTGTGCTATTCGGGTTGAACGGGGACGGGTTAGAAACGAATGGACCACGTCTTAGTGGTGAACCGGCCATGTACGCGCTTCTCTGTGGGCCAGCAGCGTCTTGTGGGCCTCCTCTTACGTTTGAGCCTGTAGCCACAAACGAGTGCCGAACGGGTTGTGATGGGAAGGTGACTTCCTGCGATGGCGACCGAGTGTGATAGGCGGACATTCTAGATTGTGGATCTTGATGGACGCCTAGGCCATCACCACCCCCTGGTACACGAGGGCGTCGAGGCGGGGCAAGAGGTTCATTCAACGCAGCCATGAAAGCAGCTCTTTGCCTTTCTTGTTGTTGAATTCGAGGATCTTGTTGGGATGATGATGGTGCTTCTTCATGTATTGTTGGTACAGGTTCCGGAGCGGGATGTACCATCGTTGAGCTCCTTCCAGTGTTGGGGGTTTCCCGTGGGAAATTAGATGGGCTATCGTTTGCGAGAGAATAATAGCTTTGTCTTGCGTCCTGATAGCTGCTCTCAGTCGGGCTTGGGACAACTTCCGAGTTCAAGCTACTTTGCCGAGGAGGTTGTTCAAGATATTGGGACGTCGCCCTTCCACCAGACGCCATGTTGCCACTGAAGTGAGCTTCAGATCCCGCAACAGTGGTGGTGGCGCTCATATCAGAATGCATCGATTTTCTATATCCCGGTGCCGTGATGGGTGGAGGTGGTCGGAAAGTATACCGCTTCTTCCCATTAGCCAAGTCTCCTTTGAGCTCCGCTTCTACCTCCTCGTTATGCGCCTGAAGCGACACATCGACAAGGCCCTCTTCTTGAGGCGGGGAAGGAGATGCGATCGGAGGTGTAGTAAAGGATGCAGAAGAAGGTGAGGCAGGTGCAGGTGCGAGATTCGAAGGGACACGACGATGTGGTGTACCGCTAGGGGAGTTTTCACGAGGGGGTGTTAAGCGAGAGCTCCTACGAGAAGCATCCCCACCAACGGGAACCCTCCCGGATCTGATAGAAGCAGTATCGTCATCACGATTGATTGTTATTGAGGGGCGGAGTATCGATGTCCGAGACATGTTGGGGTGTTCCATCAACATAGCACCCTCTTCCTTGACCGATCGCGAAGAGAACGATTGCTTTGACGCGGAACGAGTCAAGGCACGGGATGACCGCCTTGTGTGGGCAGAGGAAGGTCGCTCGTGCTCCCCAGTCGGAACGGCTTCATAGGCGTGGCTTGAAGTCGCGACTGTAGTCAAAGGTAATGGCGCAACTCTTGCTTTGCGGTTCTTCTGTTTGCGGAAATGGCAACACAGCCAAATGGCGATGATGAGGAGAGTCAATAATATGAGGGCATTGGCTCCAAGAACAGCAAACATCATTGGAATCAGATCCAAAAGTTTGTCCATTTTCTGGCTCGTTGTCATGACCGATACGCTCGCACTAGCGACCCCATTTCCGTTGTCAATGTTTACGGTGCCACCGCGGCTGGATTGGAAGTCACTGGCAGCTTGTTCAATATCAACAACGGAAAGCAATTGCACGTAGGGATTCCCCATGACGTTGTTGGAGTCGAAGTCGCCAAAATCGTAGACGGCGTAGACCGAGCGGAGGACATTTGCGCCGAAGATCCAATCGAATTCCGTCGAACCAACGGCGATTCTATATGGAATGAATGACCCAATGCACACAGACGGATCCGATAGACTTGGGGTGACAATATCAAGCGGATGTATATCAAATGGGCGCCCTCTTTGCGGCTATTAGAAGTAGGCTCAAAACACAAAGGAACGGACTTACGCAATCCACAAGGTCAGACGAATTCCAGCGGAACACGGAACGGACCACTGGTTTGTAGTTGTGTTCAACAGCGCACCTGGCACTGATGAATAGATACTTTCAGCCACAGCTGGTGGCGCGTATGAATAGGTGGTGCCGCTGTCTAGAAGCACTACAACCCTTCCTGCAGGGACATCTTCGACCACAGAAGTCACGTTCTGGTTGGCACCATTGACCGCATATGAATCGAGTAAGACGGTCCAACGTTTCGAGTCCTCTGGTGGAAACAACGGGATATGCTCAGTTTCGCTGATCGATTTGTACTCTTCTGCGAGCTCGCCTACTCCCAAGCTCCCTTGCACTGTGTTTACTGCATCGCTCTCCCGTTCGAGTGCCATAGCTATGAAATTAGGCTCGCTTGGGTTTTGTGCGAAGATGTTGTACAACAGTGACCTTCCCCAGTCGGCGTCGGTTGCGGCGTCGATGTGTGAGAGCCCAGTGAAACCGAGACCAACGATCCCGACCGCACCGAAATGCATGACGGGATTGTTCCCCGACTGAAAAACAAGAAATGCTTGGTCTGGAATGTCGTAACTATGGGATAAAACGCACGGGAACGCGCGCTCTAGTCAGTTTGATCGCCATCAAACATTCACGACTGCGCGCACCCAGCAAACGAAACAGGTCCATGGGCGATTGGTCCATACGCATATCCAGTCCCATATGTGAGATTGTACATAGTTGAAGTCTAGATGCCGTTTGGTTTCGTTCATAGAGGCAAACAAGTGGAGAAAACGCGGGGAGGTCAGCACTTCTTACTATATATGGATTCTAACCTACAGGGTTGGAGGGAGAATTGCCCCCTAAGTCCACCCAGAGATCGCTAGAACCAGTATCCATCTGAAGAGGATACACTATTCCATCGATTGTCACGTTTGCAATATAGAGAACATCCTGTGTCGACCTAGGCAATACCAAAGCCATAAGCGAGAGGTCAGCGGCGGGAACGGAGGAGACATAGTATCAAAATCACTCACGAAATTTCATCAGAGTGATCTTCTTTTGCGAGAATATTGCCACCGAGCGTCTTGAGGTGTGTGACACTGCGGCCTGTGATGTCCAGTTTCAGGGCTGCTACGAGAGTTGACCATGTCGGGCAAAGAAGGAGTGGAATGAGAGAGCGCATTAAAACTGTTCGTGATTTTTGAGATAATTTATGACCGCTGGCCAGACTTGCAGGGTACGCCGTTCAGGTCCAAGCTTGGTTCGCCAAAGTCCGCGGCCTTGGGATCGACGGCCAAGATGAACAGCCGCATGAGTAGAGAAAGACTTGAAGCGGAAAATTATTTTCTACAGACTTAAATAAACAAAGGGATTTTTCTACAAGCAAGGACTTCAGTCCACCACTATGTACACAAACAGAAATATGCAATAGAGTATAAATACTACTATTAATTTTAGTATTTACCTAAAGGCGTTAGCGATGCAGTAGCTGTGCGATAGTCAAACGTCAAGTGTGCCCATACTTTTTGGATGCTGCCTTCATCTCGGTCGACAGTGCGCGTTGCTTCTAATGCGATAGCATGCTACTCGACCGTACCGAAAAGAGCATTTACAGCAGTGAAACACGACCCTCAGTCCCAAAGACAAGAAAACGGTTACGGTAATTTTGTCAAAGGACTCTATGACCGTAACAAATCGATAGAAAAGGAGAGAAGTCATTTAAACACGCGAGGTAGCGATATAACCAAGGGAAATACGCCTCTGAGGCTCACGGTCAAGGGTTTGAGGCCCTACGATGTGGTGCAGAGGACCAACATCCTCCTGGAGGAAGGAAAGTTGGACTATGCTATCAGTATGGTCGAAAAATTGCCATTAGATTGCGTCAACGTTATCGTATGGAACGTGCTAATAGCTGCAGCCATCAAGGCGGCGAGGTATAAGCTGGCCTTCGAGCTTTATTATGATGTGTGTTTCTCCTCTCTGCTATATTTGTCTTTGAGGCTCACTACATTGTTTTCCCAGATGAAGCGACGCCATATACAACCAAACTCGCGGACTTTCACCACACTCTTCGTCGGTTTATCCAAAATAGACGACTGGACACTCTACGCGAATATCCTGGGGCGCGTCTTCAATACCTACGACCAACTCCTAGCCCATTTCGAAAAACTCCGACTAACGAACCCAGAGAGTCCAGATATCACACCGTGGCCATTGAATGGCTACCTTACGTTGCTTGGGAAGACGAACCACTATGCGCGAATGTGGGACGTATTCTATTCCATGGAAGGACGGCTGGCACCGGACGAAGTCACATACTCCATCATGCTTCGTGCCATACAATCACGACTTAGCCTCGACCTTGAACCAGTGGAGACAGCTTTGGACATCGAGGAGAAGGAAAATCAAATGATGGTGCAAAGCGAAACATGGAGTCGCTTTGATGACCTTGATGATGCCCCAGAGGAGACCCTGGGTCTAATATCACGCTATTTCCGACCAGTCGTTGAGAAGGACGGAAAGGAAAGCGTGCATGTAAAAAACGCCGCAGACGCTCGTTTGCTATGGGAACACCTGGTCAAGGCAACTCGACGAGAGCCGAATCGGATACAAATAGACTCGTCCCACGTCTCGCTAGTCTTGGACCTCCTAGCGAAAGGGAAGCCATCCGACCATCTAGCTGCCTTTGATATCCTCCATCATTATGTCGACCTTCAACCCCCACTCTCACCCTCAAAGATTTCTTCTTCCTACAAGCCATCCACTACCAATGTCGCCGGCAGGCTTCCAATCACGAGTTTCATTTTCTCCTCCTTGCTCGATCTCTGCGTCCGTAGTGCTCGGGTCGAGAGTGCAATCAACTACTTCCAACTGTTGGCAGAAAAGAAAACGGCGAAAAATGTTATCGACTGGAAGCATATGTTGCACGTGATGCGGGCATTTGCGATGCGAAGAGCGCCAAAGGGACAAGTTCCAGATGCTCGTGAAGCAATATCAGCCCTGGAGTGGATGCTGAGAGAGCAGGAGGTTAGGGAGACGACCGGTAATGGGGGACTGAACCCCGCCATTGACCATTTCGTATATGCCCTGACTGCAGCCTGGAAAGCGGCTGATATGAACTCAGCTCTACGAGTAGTCGAACTCATGACTGGAATGCAACGAGACAAGTTTATCAACGCTACACCCCCAGTGCGCGAATCATGGAAGGATCGTAATACCAAGCAATTTCCTCTACCAGTTATGCCACAGACACCTAGATACTCGAGGTGTCGGTGGAACACGACATGTATGGCCCTCTTGATTAAAACCGCCGGGGCTACGCAGAGGAGAGAGGATATTCGAATCGCATTGAGGATATTATATTTCTTCGGACCTTCGAGATTCTTCGGGTCGCAGACAGGCCCTCAAGTAGAGGACGCTATTGCAGCTCAAACAGAGTTAGCAAAGAGGACGATTTGGTGCATCGATTATATGCTAAATACAGGGGATGAAGAACGCGAATCCGCCGTGTGGAAGAAACTCCGAGATATTGCAGCCGACCAACTCAAGCGACTGGCAGTTACACAAGTGAGAAATGAGGAGAAAGCAGCGAGACAGGAGGAACTGAGACGAATGGAAACGGTTGAAGACGGTGACATGCAGCTGCTAGTGCCCGTCAACGGTCGTAGAAGTGGTTGGGCTACCGGGATGTAGCTGAGCGAGTATCACTTATGTCTCCACTGTATTTTTATTCCCCGCTTGCATACACTACTCATATTAATAGCATTTGGTTCGTTTATTTGCATAATATGTGCATTAACGATGGAGACGGGGTCTGACGCTGACCACATCTAACGGATAGTATTGACTCTTGCGAGGCATGCCTACAAGCTAAATCCCCAATTGTACAAAGGCAACCACAAAATTATTCGTATATCCTCTTCTTCTCGAAGCCTTTTCACCGAAAATTGAAGTGCCTCATGAATCGAAGAGGCTTGTATACAATCCAAATGAGTAGGTCGGGTACTAAGCTATAGAGGATACTAGTGTCGTAGATCGGCTATTTATGTGCCAACTAGATCCCTAAGTGTACAAAAGGTAACCAAGAAAGCATCTTTATATCTTTCTCTTCCTCTCGAAGCTTCTTCACCGAAAAATGAAGCGCCTCTGCCGCTTCTCTATTGTCCGGTCGTTCCCCATCCCGTAATAGACGAGCATAAAACTCATCTGCCACTTTGGGTGCAAGCGCATCCTCGATCGACCACATTGTCGCCACCACACTCTGATATCCTGCCAACGACATTCCTCCCGCAATATGTACAGCTTCCTCTGACAGTCCTTCGTCTCCCATCATTGTTTGACATGCCGACAGAAATGCAAACTCTGCGTGGGGGAGGTCGAGGCGTATGATCTCTTCCAGAGTGAGCTTTCCGCCATGCAGCAGAAGCGCACTCTTGATCGGGTTTTTCGGATTCTGGGTTCCATGGCATGCGAGGTGAAGCCAGTTGCAGTCCCGCATCTCCTTCATCACGCGCTCCTTGGTTGCGTCGGCCTTGTGGAGGACAACATGGTCTCGATTCTGGAGACGACGTCGAATATACTCTAGTTCCTTTTCTGTATTAGGGATATAGGATGCTCCAGAGGATGGCTCGATTGCTGATAAATGCCGGAACGGTTTATGGAGAAGGGTGTCTGACTGTCCCAACAGGGCCGATATAGTAGGCACATAGGATGATATGGCATAGTCTTGGATATGTCCACCTGAGTTTCCGGTGTCATATACGCCAGCCGCATGGATCGGGAGGAAGGCGAGCGGGCCAGTGACACACCACCACATACGAGGAAGTGTATCTGGATTGGACTGAAGAGACTTCCCTCAGTATATTGGAATTTTTTTTTGAGAAATCTTACCTTGAACGCCAGTGAATCCAGAACCGGTTTCACCAGATGATCCCAAAGTTCAGCAAGTATCCTCTTGCACCCTTCATCTCCGCCTAT
>WSTS01000482.1:0-12092 GCA_019627755.1 Serendipita sp. 411 | reverse complement strand
GTGCCCGTTCTCTCTTGTCACGCTCTTCCCACCTAGACGCTGACTCTGTTTCCCTCCTATCTATAACCTTTTTTGTCGTGGCAATAATCACCGTTTCCCGTCGTTGCTGATTTGGGTTACTCTTGTGCGGTTTTTTAACTGCTCAAATTAGGTCGAAACGTTGTCTTTGAGATCCTTATTCCTACCGCAGCAGGAGACGGGAGTGGAGGAGGACGCGGTCGACAACGATCAAGGAGACAAGAACGAGAGCAGGAAATGATGGTGGTGGATGTTCCACCTTGGCCGAATACGTTTGTGGATGGGACAAGTGCGATTACGTCAATGTCGAGCCCGATGCCCATGCCTGGATCGGGACAAGTGGGGGGTAGTAGTAGTACTGGTTCCAGTTCTGCGACTGGTACTGGGGAGTTTGGAGAAAGCGGGAATGTCGCGAGAGTCATGAAGAGGAGACAACCGCCCTCGTTGCATCGCGCGTTGACGCCCGTTCGTGGTGGAGGTGCGGGTGCGGGTGTGCTGTATCGGTCCTCTGGTTCCGTTCCAGGTTCAGTTGTTTCCTCTCCTGGTTCGCCTTTTGATCGTCGTTCGCCTGGGATGATTCATTCGCCACCGCCGTCGCTGAATCCTTACCCCCCACGATTCTCCTCCACAACCACGGCCGCTCCCTCCACTTATTTCTCTTCTACTACGTACGGTCGTCGCCGTGGATCTTCTGTAGATCCGAGATCACCGCCACTGGAACTGGAGACGCCGCATCGTGCCGGTGGTGTGGGGGTTGACGTGGGGGCCAGGTTTACTACCCCCGGCTTGGATACGCGTTCGGACCCGAGTGGGGATGTGGCGGCAGAAGAAGAGGGACGTCATGGCGGTGGCGGTGAAGAAGAAGACGGAGGTGGCACCTCTGAGGGCGATGATGATCGACGCCGGAAGCGACGGCGATTGAATGTGAAGAGAGTGAGGAGCGTGAGTGCCGATGTTGCTTTGCATACGAGACGGTCGTCTGCTACCACCACCACTACTACTGCTACGACACTTGGCGAACATCACCCTGCTCGATTGGATTTGAGTGTCAAGATGGAGGATGAAGAGGAAGATGAGGGAGGGGATGGGGATATGACGATGACGATGTCGATGTCGAATGTGGAGGATCCGACAAAGTCGGCCGGTACTACTATGACGGGTGGCATCTCGACGACGATTGTTATCCCTCCCGCCGCTGCTGCTAGTACGAGTGCAGGAGCAGCAGGTACAACCACGTCGTCCACGACTGCGACGAAGAGGTGGACCCGTCGATCGTCTCCAGACCGGATCTTTATGAACACGAGTTTGAACGCGATCTTGAGAGCGGCTGGGATGCCGATTGCGCGTCAGAAGGACGACGCGAGTCGGTTACCTTGGGGTTTGATCCCCCAATTTTTGGCCGAACGAGGGTTGTATTTGACCCTCTGGCCTGAAGCGAATTTGCCGTGGTTGTATGGTGAGAGCGGTGCCAGCTCTAGTGGCGCTGGTTCAGGCAAAACACAAGATGGAGACGAAGCGGGCAGTGGTGCGGGCGGAGGTGGGAGTGGGAGTGGGAAGGGAGGAAGGGGAGACGGAGGAGAAGGTGGGGGTGGGGGTGGGAAGGCTGGAGAATGGCGAGATCGTATCGATTGGAAGTCGTCGCCTTCTCAGAGATCGTATAAACCGCTGGCGCAAGCGTTGAGAAACGGACAGATCCGGGTCTTGCCTCGTCCGCCTGGTCGCGAGGTCTTGTTCGAGGTCATGGACCCCCACGGACAAGTTTACGATTCGACGTTGGGATTTAGCGAGGATTGGAAGCGGAAATGGATGTATTCTTCGTCCACGTCTGCATCGGCTTCGACATCGAAGCGGGGAAGAGTTCAAAGACGAGCGAGCCTGATGGATGTGGATGAAGGAGGAGAAGCATACAGAGACATCAACAAAACGGAAGAGGAGGAGAAGAGGGGAAGGAGCGGATATCCTGTTGGTCTTCGTTCGTCGTTACCGTCTCCACCAGCGACGACGCGTATAGGTATGGCATTTCCCGGTTCACTACATGTTGCTTTTTATTTCGTGCGTCTGATGGTATCCTAATGATCATAGCTGGCCCGTCTTCTCGGTTCCCTCAAGCATCCACTTCAGCATCTACCAGCTCGTTTCCACGCGCCCCTCCAGCCACTACTCCCACCACCGCCGGTACTTCCGCTACTGGGCATCGACCTCAAGAATCGAGAGGTCCTTCGACGTCGTTCTCGAATACGATCTCGCTGTCACATCGATCACAGTCACATTCGTATGCTGCTACACCCCCAAGAGGTCCACCATCCCCACCACAGATGTCAACCCAAAGTTCAGAGCTTCCACATCCACTGTATTATCGATCGATTGATGGAGGTGGATATCCTCGTTCGTCGCTGAGGTCATCTCCTCGACTCTCTGGATCGGGACTTGGCGACACCGATCGACCTACGACGACAGTTTCCGCACCTGGGCGTCGTGAACAAGCTTCCCCTTCCTTTCGTGCTCGCCAGAGAGAGGAAGGTACTAGTGCAGAGAGTTCTTCTTCGGCCTCGTTCCCACTTTCGACAACCCCCTCATACTCGCTCCCAATTTCGAGTCGTTCCAGTCGGCGTGGATCGAGAGGGAGTGCGGCGGTTTCCGCATCGTTTTCGTTTCCACCGCTTCGGAGGTCAAACGTGGTTCCTCTACGTTCCACTCACGTGACCTCGTCCTCGCCTAATACGGTAGCCCTTCGGAACCTTCCACCTTCTTCGTCCCCAAGTCTTGCCCCTCTTCGTCCGCCGTTGTCCTCATCTTCGTCTTCGATGACCATGGACGTATCAGAGAGTGACGATGATGCGTTGCTGTCGAACCGTTTGCCGCCATTGCAGATTCCGATGGACGAGGATCAACGAGGTGATGCGAGTATTGTGAGTGATATCCTAGGACTTTCCGGTGGCCGTATTGGTGGTACCAGTAGTGAGGGTCCATCGCAGCACGTGACATCTTCGCTAGATCCTCCTACGACGGGGACGCCGACCCGGAGAGTATCTCCCCCTTCTGTCAGCACGCCAACACATCTGCCACAGCCGACTTTGGCGTTCTCTCAGCCCGTATGGAATGCACAGGATCGTACGTGGCGGCTGACGGTGGTCGATTTCGAGCAGGCTGCGTTGCCCCCATTGGGTGATGCGGTCGTATGGGATGTAGACAGAAATGCTTGGAGGTTGTATTGGAATGAGGATGGAGGAGGAGGGGGAGAGACGAGAGGGGCCGGTGCTGGGCCAAGGAATGTAGAAGTGGTTGGTGGCGCGTCTTTTGCGCTCTGGAGTGTCGAGCAAGACGCATGGATCCTCGAGTCATAAAGATAGGACCAAATCGATCGACTCTTATCCTATATTGGCTTTGCAAGGATCCTTTTACAACAAATTCCTTCTTCGACTGGCGAGTCTACCTCGAGAGGCTTTCTGGATTGGATATATGGATATCGTTATTATCCTTCTCTATCAGCTATCTTTTTTATTTCATCTGGTCACTCATCGACTCTCCGTCGTGAATTATCATTCTCAATCGTTTCTGCATATTATCTGATTGGATCACTCACTCGACATTCTTATTTCTCATCACCACCATCAACCACATCTTGTGTATCGATCTCCCTCATCATTTCCATTTGCATTAATGGCTGTATCCGCTCTCCCGAAAACTCCATTCGCACCTGTTCCCCCCCCACTCCCCCCTTTATTTTGACAAGTGCTCTCCTCGTTCAACACAAGGTCAAGCTCTCCTTCTTCCCTTTGTCATTCTACATCATTTCATGCATCCCTCAGCGTCGACGTCGTGTAGAGGTTCACCCCTCTCCACGGTCGAGACTGATTTGTAGCAGTGTTCTTATTTACACGCGCACATACATACACACAGTCTGTTACCCTCTAATCCTCGATCGTATTTTCCGCATAATATGTGACGTCGGGGCATCAGCGTCACAGTTGGGTTTCGGATGGATTATTGTTCATTATCGCCGATACCCTGTCTCGTGCTCCGTATTCTCTTGCCGTATTCATCTTCATAGCTCGCAATGGATCGTACGCGTTTATTGAATATAATTGTCATGAAAGCGATAGATAGTCATCCTGTGGTGTGCCGTTGAACCCTATGTTGAAGTCATAAGCAAATTGAAATTCACTAATAGAGTAGACTTCTTACCTTCAAGGGTAGTTTTCATATGCGAACTCGCGCTCTCTAACGGCTCGAGCTCGGGCCATTCGTGCAGGGTAGACGAGCTCCCAAACGTATAGTCGAAGCTCGATCAGTATAAGGAGAGTGAGAGCAAAAAGGTAGAAAAGCCCAAAGAACATAAAGAACCACACCCGGCGCAAAACGTACAAAAACGTCTCTAAGGGGGTCATGACTGGGGGCTGGTTCATGATTTCCAACGCATTAAACGTCACATTGTCGATGCATAGTCGAAACGGGGAGTATTGTATCGATTCTGGGAGAGGAGAGCTCGGTTCGTCGGACGAGGGTGTCGTGGTAGTCTGTCTGGCAAAGGTATTGTTGTACGCTGGAGTGGCCAGAGCGAAACTGCTCGCTCGAAAGTATTGAATGACATTTTCGAGTTTGATTGTCGAATTGGACAGCGCCGGATCGAATTTGGATGGCCAAGCGGGTACCATGTCACATACGAAATCATGAGTGGTAACATTGACTCTCGATCTCCAATCCCGTAATACACTTCTCCCTCCGTCACGTCGAAGTGTTTCGTTGTCGTTCGTAGTGGGACGGAAACGAGCAATCCTCCTGGGCGTATCGCATCCAGATGAGGACCGTATTCGCTCGATCCCATGAAATCTCGATCCCACCACAAGGGCCAGGTACCAAAAGGGAACGGGCGCCGAGCGACGGTAGTTGGATCGTTTACGCCATAGGGATATCCGCTCCCGAATACCGTTGAACCTCTGATCTCTTGTCGTTTTGCACCTCCGAACGTTCGCTCTTGAAATGGATGTTGGGAATCGTTTGAGATTTTGACAAATTTGCCGCCACCTTTTCCCCACTGATCCATGACCCGAGCATCAAAGTCGGCAAAGGTGGTCGTCACCCTTATTTGAGGTTTATTGAATGCGTACTCTGCAGATGCGATATTAACAGAAGCAAGGCAGTATAGGAGCAAAACGTTAAAGAGGACGGTTTTGGGGAGGATGAGCATGGATTTTGTCGTGAGCGTGTCGTAAAAGAGGATATGAATCGTCATACATAGTGTATATATACTTTGAGACGAGGCCAGGAGGATGATGGGATAGGAAGGTTACGTCTGGCATGTAAGGGGGCAGTGTCGATTTGACCTCATTGAATAGGTCGCAGGAGCACGAGTCTGGACCTAAATTTGACTGGGTGAACAGTGTATGTCAGAAATTATGCGAGCGCTTGACTATGGTCCCGTCGCATCATCCACCGATGGCATCTTGTGGATCGTGTTTGGCGCTGTAGTTGTGTAAATATGATATAATACTTGTGAAATTTGTAGTGGAGGAGTTCCAGGTGACCTTGGGAGCTCCTGCAACTGAGCTCTCTAGTAGTGCGGGGATGGTCGTGGTAGGGTCTGAAGGATGTTGCCACTCTCGCCGACATTGTCAGATGCCGTCTACTACTATATCCGGGTTAGTGCTCACATGAATTAGGTATTTCGTACACGATCTAAGCCAGAGGATCCTTCCATCGTGCGACTGCGGGGGCGACGATGAGTTTCCCGATGAGATTTTCAAACTCCGCTTTAACCGTTCCAGCAATCACCGTCCAACAAGGTGTCTCGACCTACAGGGATCGAAAGATATAAGTCATCAGCTGAAAAGGGTCATGTAGTCTTAATAACGCCGATAGCACGGCGTGTAGGATGTTGGTGCGGCATGGCAGTGGTCAAAGATCCCAACAAAATCAAAACTCCGCACCAACCGCGCTCTCCAAAATTCCGTGTCACCAACGGTTGGTGGGGTATATCAAACCCTTTTAGTAAACTCCGGAGCATGCGACCGAGCCTCTTTAACAGTTTTAGGCATCACGCACAGTCACCGTCAAAGGATCTCGAATTTCCAGGAAGCTAGCAAAACTATCCAAGAAATTCAAGCTAAACCTAGGTAGCCTATCTAAGGATAATTTTCGTAAGGAAACTCGCTTTGCCTGGCTGCCCGAAATCGATCCATTCGCTCCGGAAACATATACTCCCACATCCAAAGCCGAAGCACTGCAATCGCGTGGAATATCAACGCGAGTGCGACGAATACCGCAAAGGGGAGAAAGATGGGTGCCACTGTAAGTGCTCTCACAAATCGGCCTAATGGGGTCAGTTCCGGTGGCCTGTTCATGATCGCGAGTGCGTGGTATGTTACATCGTCTACGCATCGTCGAAACAGGGAGTACTCGATGAGGTCTGGAAGTGGCGAACTTGTCCCCTCCGTCATGGATTGTCGCGCAAACCTGTTGTTATACGCTGGAGAGGCCAAAGCGAAACTGCTCGCCCGAAAATATTGGATCACGTTCTCGAGTTTGACCAGCGAGTTCGATAACGTTGGGTCAAACTTGGATGGCCAGACGGGTACGACATGACACCAGGTCACGTATGAGATCAAGAGTGGCAACATCGACTCTCTATCTCCGATCGCGTAATACACTTCTTCGTCCGTCACGTTGAAGTGCTCCCTCGTCGTTCGTAGTGGGACCAAAACGAGCAGACCCCCAGGTCGTATTGCATCCATATGAGGACCATACTCGCTCGATTCCATGAAATCCTGATCCCACCATAACGGCCATGTACCAAATGGGAACGGACGCCGAGCGATCGTGGAGTGATTCCCCGACCCATAAGAATATCCGCTCCCGAATGCCCTCGAACCTCGGATCTCCCTTCGTTTTGCGCCTCCAAAGGTCCGTCCTTCAAAGGGATGATGGGAATCTTTGGAGATTTTGACGAACTTGCCACCGCCTTCCCCCCACTGATCCATGATACGGGCGTGAAAGTCGGCAAATGTTGTTGTCACCCTTACTTGGGGTTTGTTGAAAGCATAAGTAGCGGATGCGGTACCCACAGAGGCGAGGAGATATAGCAGCCAGACGCCAAAGGGGATATTGGGAAGGGGCATCATCGTTATGGGTATTTGGTATGTCGTAAACAGTAAATGTTGACTATTCCCCGCACCGTGTACTTATAGTTCGAGGTGCGACGAGGAAGAAGACAGGATAGGATAGGTATGTCTGGCAAGTAGGGGCAGTGTAGCTTCAGCCTCATTGGATAGGTTGAATGAGCACAAGCCACCAGGTAAGTTCGACCATTTTTGTATACAATAGGGGCATATGTCAGAGATTATGCGAGCTCTCGGCTATGGCATTTTGGCACTCGGAAGAGAACCAGGGCAATCAGCGACGCGCGAGATGAAGTCCATACTTCAGGCCCGACTTATATACGAACGAACTTTTTCCTATAAATAACAGTTTTTTAAAAGAGAAAAAGGCCGACTTTCCGCAAAACGTGATGCATCAAAGGATGCCAAATGAAAGTGCTTGTCCTAATAAACTTGAACCCAGCGACGCCTTCTTACGCTGTGCCAATATGCGTAATCGCTCAGAATAGGTTACCTGAAATGACTTCCAATATCGATGATGAAGATAAAGGGTAGGTGATGAGCCGCTCTACCTCACGGACGTGCCGCTGATGCCGTTCTGGCCTCTACAGCGTCTTGTATCTCCATTGTGAGTATTTGATTCATATCTCAGCGATTATTCTATCTCATTCGGGGTTAGATGTTACCGTCGAGATACCTATTAAATCGGGATATCGGGTCAAGTTTGTGTATAAGCTATCCGACTAAGCCGTTAGGCCGAAGTACATGCATACCCGCCGGACCAAACATATAAGTAAACCTAAATTGCTGCGTAACCAAGCATCTCATCAGACGGAGTTAATTATGCAACGCCTCTTGGATTCTTCCCATCCCACTATCTCTTATCTCGGTCCCTCATCACAGTCCCCCAAATTCGCCCAGCAAGTTTGATGCATTCTACGTGCCAAACGGTCGATATTCGTGTTTTCCATTCCCAGTCCTTGTGTCCGTTCTGGTCCGCCCTCAAGGTCGACATATCTGGAATTCTCCCGACATAATATAGTGACTCGCTAAATGGCCAAACGTCTCCGTCAGTAACCAATGATTCCGCTCGACTGATGAAGGGCGCGAGGACTCCTGCGTCCATTCCCCTCTTTTCCCCTTCTGACTTCGTTACTCTTTTCAGGACTGCCTTTGTTTCGTCCCTCATATGTTGGAAATTCGGACATTCCACAAATATATGATGGTCATCCTGAAGAGACTGGCATCCAGTTGAACGTCGACGGTTCTGATATTCAGTTGACGAGGAATGATCAAATTGCTATGTGAACACCATACAAGACTCTGTGAGTTGACCGTATAAGGTTGTTTTTCTATTGGGACTCAGTTTAGCGATCAGAGAAATCTCCGAGTCGACAAAGGCAAGGGTGATGCTCAAGACTGGTCACACTGTGGCCGGCGTCTCATTCAAAAAGGAAAAATCTATAGTCTATATCAATGTTTTAGATGCGATCTAACGCTTTCTAATCTCCATGCAAAGCGGGGTCTCTTTGTCTGGTAGGTAGCTCGTATGCGTGATGACATTTTTGACGTATCTCCATAGAAAAAACAACATTCAATCAACAAGCTGCTATCATTACGGTCTTATTTCGCTTCATCCTATCGTACGTCCCTTGTCGTTTAATATGCATTACACCTGAGTGACGCCTACAGTTGAATTTGGTGCGCTCTACCCTCCAAAGCTTGCAAGAATCGATGGACGAGTTTCTTCATATCACGGGAGATTCGACGCGCAAGCATTTGGACACGGTCATTAAATACGGTGTCGCATTTTCCAGAAGTCAGTGGCCACCCTTCTCTCTCGCGCGATCTAATACTCCTCAGTTAGATCCACGGTCCAAAGCTGCATTCAGCGTGCTAGCAGTTACTTTCGAGGTGGGATTTCTGTTTATTGTCTCTATTTTGTCCTGGCTTTGACCGACCTCCACAAATGAATAGTTCCTACAACAGCAGAAGCAGCGTGATCAAATGATATCTGGTCTCAGTCGATAGCTGTATCGTGTTTTACTGTACCGTGTTCTACTGTCCGCAGATGGGGCACTGAAGGACAACACCGACATCTTGCGAAAGGCCATCGGGAAACTATACGTTCTAACAACCGATGTCGCGAAATTCTCTTGTGATTATGTTAAAAGACATCGATTCAGTGGGTATTTTATTATTCTTCCAGCATCTCCAGCTTATACTACGATAGAACGACTTGCAAGTCTATGATATCCACTCAAAACCAAGACAGGATCAACGAATTAACCGGCGTCATAGGGAGAATTCGAATCGCTAGGTAAGATTGTACCTGTTGCCACAATAGGTCATTGTTATTCCGATTGGTTAATATGTCGAAGAGTACACATTTCCACGTAGCAAAGCGAGATTGGGAACGAAAGTCAGCAAAAAAATGTGGCAGGCCTCGAACTCAGACCTACCTTACATTCCATTTTCCTCGTCGAAACGGTGTCGTATAGGAGTGTTCAACGTAGGGATAGTACCTGATGGTGGTAATCGAGGATCCGAAGGCCTTTTAATACTCTGCTTCAATCGCGTGGTTGTTAGTCCCCAACCAGTCTGGCCCATCCGTTCCTCCTGACCCTCCATTCCTTGGTGTCGGCCCGCGTTCGCCGGTCTATGATAGCTTTTAGTCCGCTCTTCACGGAGATATGGCTGGTTTCGGCCTCGGTCCGGTATTCGCGTGGTACGGCAGTGGTTATAACGTCAAATTTGGTTCTTAGTGTAGTGAGTCATAACGAGGCTGTGATATCAAGTCTCGTTTCTTCCCCTTCATCAAAGTAGTATCGGAGGTCATGTCATGGTGAAGCGGAGAACATGCGCGGTGTATCTGTTACAGTAAACGCTTTGAGACTCCGCTTCAAACGCGCAGTTGGCTTTCTGCGCAAGCTCAATCATGCTCAGTCAGCCTCCGGCCCGACCTCCTATGATCTTTCCCACCATTTCAATACACTGACCAAAGGGGCTGTATTCTTGCCAGTTCGGATCTCAGTCCGTTATGGAAGCAGCCTGAGGGTATGGTGCTCGAAGGGGTGCGGCAGTGGGCAAAACTTTGTTTTTTTTGTCAAGGTTTGAGTTCGAGAAACGCATAGTCAATTCGTCTGTGTCAACAATATCTGGCGAGAGGTATCGAGGGGTGCAGGTTCAGAAGATCAGAAGTAGACCTTACCTTCCCTCCCCAAAGGTCGGACTTGAAGACTGTCGTCAAATTGATCATTATGGGGAATAATTCATGGAAATCATGACTGGGGTGGCGCTAAGGAAGTAGGCGTTAACCAAGAGACTTACAATTTTGGATCTCTCAGAAAAGGCTATGAGCGGTGAGCATGAGGACGGTCATGTTTTGGGATGGCAAACTCATCCTTTTGGAGCTTGATTCGCTGATTCTTTTCAACTTTTGGGATTTGTTACTTCCCTTTGCAGATCCTCGAGGAGAGACTGTCCGACAGTCTGGGAGGGTGCGCCTATCATCCCCAAAACCAATGATACTCATGTCAAGCAAACTCGTGTTGGTAATGAAGGTGACACGAATCTTTGTATTACCAATAGTTATGCCCATGACCCGGCAGAGCAGAGAAATAAAGCAAGCAAGCTGCGTCAGGGGGAGCGCCTAATCATGGCTAACCGGGGATACGCCGGGCGGATCTCAACGAGAAGATATAAAAGGGATACAAGGAACGAAACTCTTCTTGATAGTTGTAGTGGATGTGCTGAGTCATAAATCCATGTCTACAATCGAGCAGTATTGCAGTTGTGTGGAAATCTGTCGAGACTGACGGGCTCACTATATACATTGCCGGGAGCAATCATGTCCAAATATCTACTGTTTGTTTATTGTCACATAGAGTAAGGATGGTCATCCTCTGAGGCAAGGCCTTGTGGGAGTATAAATGTCATGTACCGAATAGCCTGTCAACTTTTAGGGCACGTGTATAGTTGTCCCGTCTCTAAACCAGGCGAACGCGTTCTCAACCCGCAACCTGCACACACCTTGAACCACTCCCCAACATCGCATCCGTTGCAGCAGATATCATGGCTGAGCAATACTCGACAGAAAATGCGCTTGATGGGGATCACGCTGGGAACCAGGACATGAGTGAGAATGGGAACTACAGGGAAAACGAGGGAAGTGGCAAGGATGGCTTCGAGGGCACCGTGTTGGAGGAGAGGTTCGAGTCTCTTTCGTTGGTGGACAATAGACATGAGCACGAGCACGAACACATACATGAGCGTCAGAAAGATATAGCCACAGACGAGCAGTACGTTCGCTTCGTTGAAAAGTGTCCCCCTCTTCTAGATCCATCCCTTAATTTTTATATTTTTCTTATTATCATGTAATACCGAATTCTGAGTTGTTTCCTTTTTCTTCACTTACAGGATGGGAGCCATCGGGCGAGTGCCGCCAGAGATTTGGCAGACAACCTTGGAATACATGCCAAAGTCAGACCAGGTCTCTTTTTCCTGCGCTAACAAGCATATGCGCGCCCTCTTGGCTCCCATCATCTTCCGAACGCTCGAGTTTAACCCGTCAAAAGTCGAGTTAAACGATTTCTACTACTACCCGTTGAAACACACCACTCTTGGACCGGACGACTTCGATTCCCCAACCTTACATTCGATCATACGAGAGATCAAAGTGACCCAGCACATCAAACCCGACATCCTCGACACTTTGAACCAGCAGTTATACGCGTTCATGAGTCTGGTCGTGTTGAAGATCGAATCTCGTATTGCTGTTTCAAAGGAGCTGTATGGGCACATCAGGGAGCACCCCTCATTGAGGGATTTGGATATGGACATGGATTCAGATCGAGACGTGCGTTCGTACCTGAAGCGGCAGAAATACAAGACGATTGCGAGTTGTCGGTTGAGAAGTCTCAGAGCGCCTAGATGGGTACTCCGGGACTTGTTGGCACCGCGTTCGTCTAGTAGAGAGAC
>WSTS01000481.1:0-12151 GCA_019627755.1 Serendipita sp. 411 | reverse complement strand
ACCTACATGATATGGTTTAGCCAAGGTGCGATGTTTGCAACTGGGGATCCCGATGCGTACATTGGGTTGACCACGCTGGAGACTCCGATCGTGACGTTCAAGTTCATTCCTATTCCCTAATCACACATGTCACCTCTTCTTCTTTATTGTCCACTGATCTGCGCGATTACCCGATTTACGTCGAAGTTTACCACGAGTAGTGCTGGTGCTCGATCTATTCTCGAATTCCCTGTTGATAAACTACACCCTTACTATCAATTATGTCTTAATGACGAAATCATCTTCATTCTACGTTGTATACCGATCTGAGCAGGACCTTGAGATGAAGACTCGTAATATATCCCCGGCCTGGCAAGATATGGAAGAAGCAACCGTTCAATCAACTGAGCACCTGAGGTTGACTGACTAGAGCATGCAAAAACAAAATATGTCTTCTCCCGGACGTGAACCTTTGGCCGAAGATTTCACTCGTCCAGGAGAATAGCCACTCTGCATTTATTGTAAATTGAGAAAATGACTGTAATCTCTTCGAAGTATCGGTTTTATTGTGGATTGAGGCGTGGGCTTTGATAGAACAAAGCAGAGATGTCCAAGGTCCTTACTGTCAGGTTTTGGCCTTTTGGCCGTTGGACCTTGCCATAATAACGAGTCGACCATGCGCGTGTAGACGGCTTTCCAAAAGAATAGAAAATCAACCAAATCCTTTAACTTCGACTGTTAGACCGTAATCCGTTGAGGAATAAACGCTGATCGCGTCCTTATGCCAAGGCGAAGGGTCACAAGCATGATCAAAATTGCCAATCTCGTGATCATTGGCGTAATTGACATGTACTGACACGGACGGATGTTTTATGGCAACAATCGAACAAGATTCTCCAAGCTGAAAGCGGACGAACGACTACCTCCGCTCCGTCAACGATCAACTCCAAAATTTGGCAGTCCCTGTTGATGCTTGGTTTGGTAGAGTGACATTTCCACGCTCTGACTATTGAAAATTAACAACACCGATGCGATGACGGTAACCTGTTTTAAGTTGGCTCACCATGTCCGTGCCGGGAACGGAAACGGTGCAACGAAGTACAAGAGACTCACTTTTGAGGATGGTCGATGGGAATCAGGCGAGATCAGCCCCCATTTTCGATTCTCCCAGAGTCGACGTCCACTCATTTTCACTCAACTAATATCCTTTACTCTCATCGTAATGCGCTCTTTACCATCCACACTTCTCCCTATATTGGGTATCTTATTTGCAACAACGACTATCAACGCTGCCCCGCTCCAGCAGAGGGACCCTGGGCCGGCTTGGCCTCCTCTCGAAGGTAATGGATGCTGGACCGACAATGTTGGTGGCCAACGTGTGCTCGATAAAAACCTCGGAGGATTCGATGACATGACACCATACAAATGCCAAACTCTTTGCGATGCACAAGGTTTCTCTCTCGCCGGAGTAGAATACGGTCGTGAATGCTGTAAGTAGATAGCTGAATGTCGCTGAATGTGCTCGCTCACGATGAAAAATCATATCTACTAGTCTGCGGTAACACCATCTTTGGTAATAACCGTCCCTCGATCGATATTTGTACCATGACGTGTTCAGGTGATGCCGGTCGGACTTGTGGAGGACCAGATGCCATCAGCATTTATGGGAGGGATGACTTCCAGTACACCACTGGTCCAGCTTCTGCGCTTGCGTCGTACAACGAGTTTGAGAATCCTCGATGCTGGCAGTATGTCCCTTTACGTGATATCCAAAAGAACTCTATCTGACCACTGTGGCTCCGATAGTGACAGTGCTAGCAGCCGTATTCTCACTAGCCACCCTTCAACGGGCATTCCAGCAGACCAAATGACGGTTCAAAAATGTATTGACGGGTGCGCGGCCGCTGGATTCTCTTCGGCTGGTCTCGAGTTCGGAAGGGAGTGCTTCTGCGGAAACGCTAGTTCCCCTCTTGCTGATACCGCGGAAATGAACGAATGCAATATGCCTTGCTTAGGTGACGCTTCTGAGTATGTCTTCAATTCCTCTTTCTTTTTGACTGTAAACTCATTTTCTCGATAGATTCTGTGGCGGTCCTAACCGTATTCTCATCTACCACAAATCGACTATCCCGGGTCCTGAGCCAGTTCCGGAAGGCTCATGGGCACCAACGGAAGGAGGTTGCTGGACTGATAGTGTCTACGATCGCATACTTCATCGTTTTATCGGTGGCTATGAGGACTTGACGCCCGCAAAATGCCAAGCTCTCTGCGAGAATGAAGGTTTCTCTCTCGCTGGCGTCGAGTATTCCCGTGAATGCTGTCAGTACTATCGCATCAGTCTCCTTTTCACATTTAACCAATCGTAATTCAGATTGTGGGAACGCGATTATGGGAGACAATCATCCCTCCAGTGGTATCTGCAATATGGCGTGCACCGGTGATAGTCAACAGATCTGCGGGGGTGCAGACGCGATCAATATTTACGTCAAGGATAACTTCCAATACACCGTTGGCCCTGTTTCTGTGCTCGATTCTTACCAGCAGTACACCAGGACCCAGTGCTGGCAGTAAGCATCAGGTCGACATGCCTTCGCGCCATCCTCTGATACATGTTCCGCCAGCGATAATACGTCTAATCGGCTGCTCAAACACGGACCAAGTCCTCCAATTTCTAACGATTTGATGACCATCCAAAAGTGCATCGATGGTTGCGCAGCTGCTGGATACTCCTCTGCTGGTCTTGAATTCGGAAGAGAATGCTTCTGCGACAATGTTAGTTATCCTCCTGGCAAGAGTGACGATATTAGAGACTGCAACATGCCCTGTACTGGTGATGCATCCCAGTACGTAGATACTCTGTTCACCGCAAACTAGGCTGAACTCCATTCTCACATAATTGTACCATCAGATCCTGTGGAGGACCAGATCGTATTCTGATCTACCACAACAATCCTCATCCGTCGGGAACTCATATTGGGGTCATCCAAGTTTTGAATGCGGACACCAACCAGGTAGTAGGATACCTTTCGAAGGACCAATTTGTTGGGATCATAACGGTGCAACCTGACGATATCACGGCGGAAGTCTTCACTTTTTCGATCCCGAATGGTGTGACCTCCGTTACGCAAGTTGAGATAACAAGTACTGTGCGTAGTCCATGTTTCTCGCATGTATATCTCACGCGTATATACCCATGGCCTACAGAGTACCGTGGGCGGATACCCTTTCCTGGGATTGCTCAGAGGTTTCCTCAACAATGACAACTATATCGGGCCTGGAAATTATCAGTATGTAAATGCAGTCTTCCATCATCTGCTGATTTCTCATTCTCGTGTATTCTCAGGTATCTGTTCGTTGGTACTACCTCTCATTGTGTGTTATACCTCCTGGATCAACCCTCTAAATTACTGATGTTCGATATAGCTGAACCCGGGGCTACTCCGCAAGAGGGGCCAAACTCTGAGACCATAAAGCCCCTGTCCTGGGAGTCATCTGTGGTACGTATTACTTCGTTCTTCGAGCCTATATCACATGTTTACTGACGAGCTCAAGTGGAACATCAACACCGTAACCGGCGATATCTCTGCCCAGTGGGTCAACCCTGATGGATGTACGACTTTTATCTCGTTTGAGATGTATATTGACTGACGATCCTATCAGCTAACCCTGTCACCTACTTAGTATTATGGGATGACAACCTCATGTTCGCTGCCGGGGACCCAGCAGCACTCGGCGCCGCCACTCTCAGGCCCACTCCCCCAACCATGAAGTTCAGGTTCATTCCTAGAAGTTGACCGCGTCTGCCGATTCCCATCTTCCCATCCTCTAGGCTGTGTGCCTATCAAGCCACATTCAGGTGTTGACGCAAATGGGTGCTCTTACTCAATCTCTCACACCTCACTGTGGCGACCCCGTTCTGATGATAGCCTACTTGCCCTGATAGCTAATAATCACATTCATTTTTTCGTCCGCAGTTGAAACGGTTGCTGATGAACTAAGAACAAACCACGGAAGAAAAGGGAAGGATCACATCGACGAAAACAGTTGGTCGATACGCTCTCAAGGAAGAGCTCAATGTCTGGACGATGTGTTTAACGTCCAAGGAGCATTCGTGCTTGTCCAAGAGGCTAATGGCAGTCATATATACTCAACTATACCCTGTTGATGTACATATTCGGCACTTCTGGGACTTGTGAGGTCAAACAATCGTGCGAGTTGTCTTGAACAAGCGGTGCTTTCTTCACCTTTAAAAGCAAAAAAAGTAAATGATTCTTGTCATTATTCACCGATTTTCAGTCAATACTCGATAGGAGTGGTGTACAAGTGAGAACTTGGACACCACCTAGACCCGGCGTAGCTTCGTTTCTCGATCCATATTGAACCATTTCAGTCAACCCTACAGACGGAATTCCCAAGGGCATTTCAGCATATAAAATACCATACAACTAACACTTTCCGTAGTGTTGGAGCTGGTTCCGTGGCCAGCCTCAAAGCGGATTCCGCCGGGTTACATCAGACGCTGCATTCAGCGGTTACTCTGACATGTCTTCCGCCTTTCAAAGAAGCAGAAATCGCTGGTTAGCTTGAGCATTTATCCTTGTTGGAGCAAAGCAAGGAGCACCTTGGTCCCTACTATCATACACTGCACCATGAGCGAGTCAGAGTGCTTAATCCTTTTGAACCCAGACATTGCTGGGGTTGGAGTGAGTCAAACTCTCCATAAGGATGCATATTCATCATTCTTTCTGGTCTAGATTCGTCTCTCGCTGTATATTTTATCACTTGCTGGACCCATCGTCGCCGTCTTCGCTTCCTCCAACGAACTTTTCAGATCAGTCGAAAAATCACTTGGAGTAACAGGATTAGCTTTACTTTTGACGACATTCATCAGTGCAGGTCAAGGCAGGATAGACCTATTCCACGCCCTCTGCGTATTCCATCTTGCTGGTCTCACGGGATTCTCTATGCGACCTTCCCTGAGAAAAGGAAGATCAAATCGAGTCAGTCAACTAGCGACTTTCGCTTTATTTTATCTGGGATTGCTAGGATTCTGCGTATTCATCGTCTACTTGCTGGGAACAGCACGTCGATTCGGTGCCAGTCCAGAGTGCAACCCTCAAATCCTCTATGTCCTCTTCGGATTCAACATCCCCGCTGTCAACTACGAGTTCCGCTGGCTCTTCATTGCATGCATAATCTTCGTTCTTATTAGTGTTTTGGTCGGTGGGGTGATTGGATTCGTGGTGCGCGCCCAGGATGACAGTGACGACGAACAAGAAGACGGTGTGAATTATATGCAGTTCATGGGGGATCTAGCCGGGCGTGCATATATCATCGCAATGCTAGAATTGATCATCCGTCGCAATAATGTCCTCTCAGACGGTTCAGTCTGGTCGTTTGGTCAAATTTTGGCCATGATGATGCTAATCGGACCAATCATTGAGCTAACATCTCTTTTCACCTCTACTGATTCCGATCTTGGGGGAAAGGTTCATATATCTGAACCAGAGGCCGGTCAGGGGTTGCAAAGTAAGCAGCGTTGGCTTTTCACTGATGACCGCCATCTAACCTTTAGATAATACAGTTTCTATACACATCGTTTTATCGATTTTGGATCTCGGGTTCAACGCCGCTGCCGGAGCTGCTGCGGCCGCTACAGGAGCGCACGTGAACGGAAACAGGACTACGGAAGAGATTGTACGATTGGGAGCCTTGGCCGGGGTGATGAAATCAGGGATTCTCAACTATTCTCTCTTGGTCTCCAGCACATCATCCAGCTCGGCATCCCTCGCCATGATGTTTGCGACATCCACCTTTGGGATGGCCTTCGTCGTTACACTCGCCATGGCTGAGAAGACGATCCATACGAGTATGTAATCTGGGTAAATCTCTGAATGGACTGACTCTGACATTTAATGGCAGTCCCCGACCCACTTTTGATCGGCGCTTTGGCTGCTGGGGCACCTTTAACAGCTGGAGGAGCGATTGCCGCGGCGGGAGGTGAGTGAGCGTGTTTATGATGGTAGATCGTTTGGCTAATCACGCCAATCAGATGCCATTGGTGGATCTCTACCCCTGAATGCCGCCTTCGATGCGCTTTCCGGCTACACATTCGCACGAGTAGCGCACAACCATGGTGAGTCTGAAGAGAAATGACATCTCTGTGATCATTCCTGACAAGGGATGAATAGGTTTTGACGTCTGTAGCTATAAAGCCGCAGCTGCAGCAGGCGCCGTCTTTGGCACCTTGCTTTGGATACTCAAACTACCTATACAATGCTTGCTTCAACCATACCAACAACAATCAGAGACTACACAATCGTACCAGATGACAACATTCGGATAGCCTTTGTCTCCCAATTCTACAGCTACAGCCAGCGTTGTATCTAATAACTAATCTATAGTAGGTATTTGTTGATTACGAGCAACATCTACTGTTAGCATAGGGCACATCTGATACGAGCTATAGTCTCTACAAGATATTAAACATTGAGTTAAGAGCATGGTCCCAAGTGTACAAAGGCATCACAATGTCTCCCTTGTCTCACTGTGAGCCTTTCCTAATCATAGAAACCTTTTATTAGTTGAGATTTCCTGCTCAAATCGCGACACATCCTTCCTTTGCTTCCTTTCGCTTGGGAGTAGGATGGTGTAAGGCCGTCCTTGCGGCATTGTGATACACCTCTGATACTCCGTTCCCGGTGCGAGCAGAGCATTCAAGATACATTAGAGCTCCAATCGACCGGGCGGCCGCCTCTCCATCCTCTGGTGTCACAAAATTCGAACCGGTTTGTTGGAGGGTCGCAGCCGTCGGATAACGAGGTCTCAGGTCCTTCCTGCATCCCACCAGGATATACGGTACTTGTATACCTGAAGAAAAGTGCAATATCTCTGGCAGCCACTTCGCTTTCACGTTGTCCAGACTTGTCGGTTGGTCAATGGAGAAGCAAAGGAGGAATACATTGGTGTCTGGGTATGTTAAAGGACGGAGGTCGTTCCATTCCTCGATACCTGGATTGTCTTGCAACAGGAGCTCCAGCCTCTTGCCATCGACTTCAACCTCTTCGGTGTAGCTGCTTTGGTACATCGGTATATGATACTATAGAGTGTGAGGACTGGAGACATCAAGTGAGTAAATCTGTATAGTCAACTTACAACATGAAAGTCGCCACAATGAAAGTATATCATCAGACGCGTTTTACCAACCCCAGAATCTCCAACGAACACAAGTTTTCGATGTTGCAGTGCTGTAGATTTTGATGCCATTCGATCTTCTTCAGTCCTTTATATCGCCACTAGGATATAACACCTTATCACGAAAGGTCTATATTGACCATCCAAGACGGAGCAGAGTTCAAGGAGTATTTCGGCACCAGGCCACCGGCCCCATATGCTCAGGACCTCAGCTATTCAAGTCGAGACTCAGCGCCAATAGGCGAAGAAATCATGTGGTTCACCACAAAGATAGGATCTAATTTGCGCAATGGGCAGTGGGGAAGACGCCGATTAGGCAGTGAGAGCACACTATCCCGGCCCAATATAGCTTTATGCGCATCAAGAATTCTATGAAATACTGAGGGATTCGATGCAATACGGTCATTCAGTGGTTATAACATCAGTTACCCCAAGCCAGAGCAGCCTTAGGATAAACATCTCCGAACTACACGCTTAAATTGACCAGATAAAAGGGAACACCGTGGTGCCAGTATTTCCCCCTCTCCTAGGAATCGAGTATCGCCCTAACTTGTTCATTCCCTCACTCGTGTGCATCAAGTCTGACAATCACCGGTGCCTTAAGTGCCGATAACAAGACACCAAAACTAGCCCCTGGTGCAAAAGCGACACAGAAACTACAGACATCGAGCCCTGTTCATACCAAGAGTAATTAGTGAGCGCAAAAGTATCATTAACTGCTGATGCTAACCATGGGTATGTGCCACTCGTGCAAATGTGTAACCGGCCAAAGCGTCAAAACCGACGACTATTGGCACATAGTTCCCGATAACTGATTACAACGTCGTACTCAGCTCGTGGACGACTCATAAACCATAGTTGACCTACCTCCTGCGTGGGTTATTGCTTCTCCTACCATAATAGGAGCCCCGGCTGCAAGAGCGCCAATTAAAAGTTGATCGGGAGCTAGAAAAGTCATCTCCGTTAGAGCTAAGATATAACCACTCGCCTACTTACTAATTCCCAACATCCTCTCGGTGACGGCGAATGTGACAACGAAGGCCATTCCAAATGTGGAGATTGCAAACATTGTAGCAAAGGTTGCTGGACTGGGTGACATATTTCAAACTTCCCATCGATGCCTCTTCTCACATTGAACTCTACATATACGACGGTGGCGTCTGCAAATGTGATTGCTCCCTGCGGAGACGGGACAGTGACTGCGACTGACGACCGGTTAGCGCCTTCCTGATAGCTATGAATATCAACCGGTCTGAAATATTTCCCATTGGTATGGTTTCGTTGGAATTGATGGCCCTGCAGTGAAACGAAGATGTTGAGGTCCGCCGATGACAATTTAAGGGAGGCGTGAAAGTCAACTCTCGGAATCGATCAGGATATAGAACGTATATTTGCCTCTAAATACCCGAAACGATGGAAAATCTTGTGGTACGCATCGAAAATAAACGCATGGACGAGCATGTCTCGTGAAAGGGGTCCTCATGATGTGATATAATATGTCAGATTACGCATTTGGATCAGTCATTTGTTGTGAGCCGTGGGTCTGGACGTTGTCTACTGCTTGATAGTGGTGGATAAAGTCCAAGAATAAAGAACAAAGGAAACGTACATAGTCGAGCAAAAGACTTATAACAGTGTATGATCATATCGTTCCTCTGTTTGGGGTATATACTGGTTTATAAACTTCGTAGGGCGCCTAGATAGGTGGTATATGTCGTTTACAAGGTTGACCTTCTTCCACTCTGTAGCTCCCCACGGCCTCCTAGGGATCTCGTCCCGACCTAGAATGACCTACTTCTTCCGTCATGCCACGAAAACTATCGTGATACGTAGAAAGCTGGTGGTTGTTGGGGACACGTCTTGCGGTACGATTTGCCGGTTTTAATCTGAAGGCAACTTCTAACGGCAAATATTTTGGTCTTAATGTTCGGTATATAGGGAAGACCAGCCTGTTCAGACGATATGTTTACCGTGAACCCTATTCTTCCGTGAGTATCGTGTCTATTAGTCCTCCTTAGTGAGGTTGATTGTACCTTTAATGAATGTACTGACGTATTCCTCATCTAATTCGATCAGTTTTATACCCCTATGGTCTTTGAAAGCTACGTCGCAGACATTCAAGTGGGAAACAAAGAAGTTCATCTCGCATTCTGGGACACGTCGGCCCATGAGGACTACGAGCGTCTTCGCCCATTATCCTATCTAGATGCGCACGCCGTCTTAATCTGTTTCTCCTTCGACTTGCCCAATAGTCTCAATAATGCACGGGACAAGTGGGCACCCGAGATCCTTCACTTTTGTTCAGACCCAAAAGCAAGTTACATCCTTGTCGGATGTAAAATGGATTTGAAAGGAAATACACGGGCACTCGAGCTATTAGGGGTTAAAACTGACCAAAAGCTGATAACTTCGGAAGAGGCGGAGGCAGTTGCTCGACACATCGGAGCTGCAATGTATCTCGAGTGCTCCGCGATGACTGGTGAGGGAATAGATGAAGTGATTGAGGAGGCTGCGAGGGTCTCACTCTCGGCCGCCAAGAGGGCTACGCAGAAGAAATCTGGGTGTATACTTCTTTGAGAGGAGCAAAACTATAATCCTGGTTGGTAGTCGTCGTTTGTCGCCGCGGATAGAAAACTAATACTACAGGTCTACTCGACACTTAGCTGGTCCATATTTACGATCCAGTCACCCGTACCCTGGCTACACCGCTGGCCACAACGGCGATATTCCACGAACTCCAGCTCAGCTTCATTCTGCATCCAAATCGCAATGTTTCGGCAGATCGAATCGGGTATTGCGTCACTCGAACATGATATAGGGACTCCTCGCCAGCTGGAATCACATGGTTGGTAATATGGACGGTGAAGGGATCCCACGAGCAAACACAGACTTAACGAAACTTATACTATCCGTACGGTAATCATCCTCGCGCTTTCGACGTCTTAGATTCACAATCAATCCGTTCAAGGAGAATTTCGTATAATGTATTCGGCTTCAGTCAATCATCGAAGAAACAATGTATGTACGTCTATAATGATATTGGAAGTAGACTTACTCTTAAGAGGGGAATCTTTGTACGCACTACTACGGATAGCCTTTGAAAGGGGTCACTCTCCCTCTATGCACCTCGAACCGCTTCCATCACTCGGCCAGTGGCAATGTCGTGAGATCCTATCTCCATCTCATCGCGAATAATCCCCTACCTTTGATACGGTATCGGGACGAGATGATATATGAATGGCTCATTGTTGTTGGAAATACTTCAAGGACAGAAATGTACCTCTTCGAATGGCCTGCGGCGACTGGAGAGGTAATAGACGAAATGATTGAGCAAAGGGCGGGGGTAGCAGTCTCCATCGGAAAAGCAATGAAGGGAAGGCTTGGGTGTATAGCTCTTTGAGGGAATCGGAGTGGTCTCAAAACACTATCGTCAATGATGACTTGCAGGGGATCATGTGATAGCAGAGTGTAATATCAGCGTGTCATATCATCGTACAAACAAAGGGATATCGGGGTGAGGTTACAAGCGGGAAATGCGCCTGTTCGCATGCAAAAAGTGAGGTAGAAAGTTCTGGGTTTGGATAATGGGAATGTAAAAAGGAGGAAAATACTCAATGGTTCTTGAGAGAGGGTCGTAAGGATAATGCACCAGTGTCTACTATGAAGCATGCAAGTGGAAGAGGGAGGGGAATGAAGACATGGCGGGTTGTACGAGTGCAAATGATGCACCTCTGTGTGACCAGATGCAAGGACTTGGATAGAAGCTTGGCGTCTCCTAGAGGGCAAAGCAGCCTGACGGTTTCTTCGATTTTACTTTGAGCAACGCCGTTCTCGTCGCAGCTTGGAAGACCTCCCTGACACCTTCTCCTGTTCTCGCTGAGCATTCGAGATACATCCGGGCGCCCACTCTCTGTGCGACTGCTTGCGCTTGTTCAAACGGGACCGGTCTCTGACCGACTCTTTGAAGCGCTTGGATGGTGGGGGGATGATTTCTCAAATCCTTTTTGCATCCGACCAAGATATATGGCACTTTGGGATGGGAGCAAAAGTGGATGACCTCTGGGACCCACTTCTCTTGGACGTTGTCCAAACTGTCGGGTTGATCGACAGAGAAGCAGATCAAAACGACGTGCGAGTCTGGATACGAGAGAGGTCGGAGTCGATCGTAGTCTTCTTGACCTGCGGTATCCCACAACGCGAGCTCAACCCGTCTGCCGTCGACTTCGACATCGGCTACATAGTTTTCGAACACGGTTGGGATGTAGTCCTGTCGAGAGCAACAAGAGCGTCAGCTAGCAAACTCGAGAAAAGAGCGAGAACATGCAGACCTCTGGAAACTCGCCCTTGTGGAACACGATCAACAAGCATGTTTTGCCTATGCATCAACAGACCAAAACGATTGTGAACAGAGGTTAGCACCAATTCAGGGAGTTTACAACATCGAGGAACGCGGCGTATCAACTGAATCGCACATACCACAGGCGCCGTCCCCGACGATGACAAGTTTTCGCCGTATATCAGCCATAGTTCCTACGATTATACGTTATCCTTCTTTTTGGAGAGTTTTGGTGATTTTGACGAGCAGGGACTCGAGAGTGGGAGGCCCGACGTCTGAGTAGTTGTTGTGGAACGAGTTCAAGCTCGAAAAGCTGTAGGGCTTTATACTCAGAGTGCGCCACAGGGACAATGACTGTGCTGCTTTTTACCTTCTCTCGTCAGCGTCTTCCACCCCGTCGAGGGAATCAGTCGGGATATACGCTCAGTCTAGCTGTGCCCAGGTCATCTTCAGAACTTCGCGTGCGAAATTGGGACTCGATAACCCGGATACAGCTCTCACTATCAAATCTACCGGATGCGGTACACGTATTCTCTAGCCCAAGTGGAACGAGAGTATCTCTAGACGCTTACGAGGACGGTTCGGGCAGGATCTACAGCGGTCGTTCAATTCCTAGGTCGACACCTGAAGAGCATCATCGAT
>WSTS01000480.1:0-12156 GCA_019627755.1 Serendipita sp. 411 | reverse complement strand
TCGTGGCCGAGTCCAAGCTGTGATGGGTCACGCGTTTTCAAACTCCGCCCGCGTCCTTCTCGTGACGCCCATCTAAAACAAAACTCGCAATAAATTCTCCAACGATATTGACAACAAAAACAAAATGTAAATTCCGAAAAAAAACCATATCTATAACGTTTATCAAAAGTCCCGTTTTTGAATAGAAGAATATCCTCATAATAGTGCTCTGCGTCAGTCGTTCATCATAGAAATCTCCGCTTGATCGTTTACAAGAGCCATCCGAAGAGTCCCCAAATGAAAAACACGACGCATCTCCTTGCCACTTCCACCAGGTTAAACACGCTCCCGATCCACAGTCCGCTCACGCGTCTATGGGGAGGCTGAACATCGAACGGCAACGAAACCCCACCGAGAGCGATCGCAGCACGCAAACCGTGAGTGAAACCGTCTTCGTGGAAGCCGTAGCCCATCCAAGCACCTGCGTACGAGACGCCTCTGGTGTTTTGGATGTTGGGCATTCGACGCTGAGACCGCTCGGCCTGTGTAGGAGAAGGGGAAAATTATTGTGTCAATGGGGGGGCGGAAAGATGGGATTGAGAAGGACATACCTCAACGTCAAACGTCGGGTGTTCATAGTCGATTCGAGCTTGGATGGTTTCCTCGCGCAAGGGGAAGGTCGGGTTCAACGTGCAGATGACCGGCCCGAATCTCTTCATATCCAGCAATTGTAGGACGTTCATTAAGTCTACGAGTTTGTCCTCAGTATTTGTTTATCCTGTCATCAGGACTACCGCCAGGTCACTTACAACTCCTAAAGCATATCCGTCAGTCCAGTTTCTTGGTATGCATAGATAGGAGTGTGCTTACAACGCAAACTGGTCGCTATTTGCCCGCCCAGGCTTGCCCTTCTCTCCAGGTTCGGACGTAGTGACATAGTTCCACGACGACCACGCACTTACAGCATGAGGAAGCGCCTACTCACAAACGAAAATTCACATAAAGAAGACTCATCAGCCACCCTCCGCCATAACAACTAGAGCGGGCCACACTCACCGCAGGATCGCTGTGCAACACGATCTCGTTCTTCGACCACCTCACACCTCCCAAAATCTCCTTTTCCTCCTCTGTGATCATTCCACCATTGGCCAACATCTTTGCTGCCGCATCTGAATGGCAGGCAAGAATGACCTGGTCGTACACCTCTGTTCTGCCCGATGCGGTCCGCAAGGTGACTTGATGTTTACCCCCAGAGGACTTTGTGGAGATGGAAACGACAGGGGAGGACATGTGGAGAGCTCCAGATGGAAGTGCTTTGGTCACTTTGCGCACGTATTCGATGCTAGGAGGGGAAAACCGAATACATGGGTGAGTTGTATTCTAAAAGGAGGTTGTGAGGAGAAGCGTACCTTCCGCCTGGGATCGTCATCCACTTGGGTTTGCCAAGGATTTGTAAGAGGTGATGGTTATGGAAGAAGCGTAGGAGTGCTCGAGCCGTAAACCCTGCGGAAACGTAGGTCAGTTCCCACTCTTAGATTCAATCATAGCTTCTTACCATCCGCACACGAGCTCGGAGGAGTACTCCAGATGGCCGCACACATCGGCTGTCGAACAGACCATTAGGAAGAGGTAGACGAAAGGAGATAATGGGACGACTCACGATCAAATAATCATCCCTGAATGCATCCGAATAGCCGTGTTTCTTGAGATACTCTCCAATGGGCATATCTTCTTCTCCCTTCCCTTCCTTTCCCGGTTTCTCCATCTCGACCAACATTCCCCGCGCACAGGCATTGAATCTGAGAATATCCCAGATCATTCTCCACATGGACGCCTTGAAGAGATTCTTGGGTTGACAAAACAAAGTGAAGACGGTGTCTCCAGCCCACTCGAAAGACCCGTTGTCCCGTGTGAGCGCAAAGGTCATTTCCGTTTTGACGGTCGGAATGGATTGGTGTCGCAGGAAACGAAGAAAGTTTGGGTAAGTGCCGGGGTTGAGAACGATCTGGTAGTCACATTATTATCATTAGTAGTGGTGGTGGTGGAGGTTACTAGTCGAAAGAAGGAAAACAAAAGCAAAAACGTACAAATCCGCTGGTGAACGGGATCAATCAGTAATGGAGAATAGTGTTTAAAAAATGTATATAAGACATACGTATCGACCATTGTCTTCTCTCCGTTCACGGGGTTTGTGAATTCCAGTGTGTTTGCGTGTCCACCTGGACGAGCGTCGGACTCGTATAGATGCACCTCATGCTCGCTATACTCGTTTAGAGCCTTCAAACAAACAAAAAATAAACCCGAAATGTCAGTATTCCAACGACAGAATCAATGGGACTGGATTATTGACCCAAGTCGCTCCCAACCCTGCACATCCGGAACCCACGACGGCAACCTTCATCGTTCGATAAACAATAAGTGGCAACAACGTCGACAAATGAAAGACGAGGAAGAAGAGGATGAGATGCGGTAGAACGGGAGATGCGAGGTTCAAGGTAGGTCGAGCCGGTTGGGAACAAGATGGAAATTCGCAATGAATCCTTTCCGATCTCTCATCATAATGGGACTAAGCGCCCGTTGCTTGCTTGTGGGAGGGCTCGACCTCTACACCCGGAATCTAGACAAGCGTGTGACATTTGGCTATAAGCGTCAATTGCGCTCGCTCGCTTGGAAGACGAAAATCACGAGCACTTGGTCTTATTAGGACAATGTTGACAAACCATATATACTCTGCCTTTGCACTAGGCTGCCGTTCTTCATTTCATCGCGAGCTCTTGCTATATACAATGTAATCGGGCTGCGCCTGCAGTTGTAGCATTCTCGCCTTGGAGGAGGGACCTTTGCCGCCGCTGCTGCTTGGCACAGCCTGTAACGGGCCCTTTCGATATTCTCGCCAGAACTGTATCGGAAAAACAGTGACTTGCGGTCGCTTCGATAAACTAATATAAGAATAGCGCCTTGACTATCATCCATCGACGGATCGACGGGACATTTAGTTTGGTTCTGGCTCCCAGCGAGGGAGCAACTGGTAGGAAGAACAAGAAGACTACATGTCATGACAATTACAAGTTTCGCTTTCTAAAGTCGCGGGCATCGCCGAGCGGAGGCTAATAGACGTTGACCTTGCTTTCAGCCACTCCTATCCAGAAAGTCGTTACCACCGGGGAACCTGAACCTGGTCCCGAACCTTGAACCTGAACCCTCTGACCACTTGGCCGTTTTCCGACCTGAACCTGAACCCATCAAACATGGACCCCGCCAAACATGAACCCATCAAACATGAACCCGCTAAACATGAACCTGTCTGATTTTGGTCGCTCGAAGCGGTCTCCATTCATGCGGCCTTATGGCCACAACAATAATGGCCCATTGTATCATACAAAGTAATTTCTTTAATACTAGTGGCTTTACATCTCTTCATTTGGTTTGTGAGTTCACGATGTCCAGGTCCGGGATCAAACTGGTGGTTTCAACCTCAGCTCAATTAGATGCTCGAGAGGGACTAATATTAACAGAGCTGCTGTGGCAATTACATCCTTATCTTGAACTTTTTCGACCAGACATATCCGCTACAGGTGCCCCTCCGTATCAACTTCCACCAAATGTTCTCGCTTTCCTCTGTGGTTCACTCTCCAAACCCACCCGGACCATTCTGTCAAGTGCAGTCAATGAATACTGGAAGGTCAAGTCACGAGAAATCTGGGGAATCTATGACCCGTCTCGGAATGCGTCTCACCTACTGCGCCTCTTTCTCGACCATGGGCCAGTCAACCAGATAGGTGTGTATCTAGTTATTAGCTTATTCTAGTTGTGTCACATTACCATAGGTTTCATTTCGATACATCCACCAACCCGCGTTTGCCGTGATCCCGCCTGTCGCGATGGCCGATTATCAGCTGCGGTCAAGCTCTCACAACCCGAGACATATCGAGCCACGCTGTTTACTCGTGAATATGGGGCTCTTCCTGTGTTTGCAACGTCATTGTACTGTTGGAGTGAGTAACCTTTTTGAGCTCTTATACACGTCTGATGATAACTAGAATGCAAGACTCGTTATTATCACGACTACTTTGTCCATGATAAGGCGGAATCCAGGACCTATTACGCGGAGGAGATACCAAACTTTATTGAAGCTTCAAAGCACTACTATATGGAGACAGCGTTATGTGAGCTATTTGCAAACATGATGATGATGGCATGGTGCGTTCTTCCTTTCTCTGCCTTTATTCATTTGGCTCAACAATTACAAGGACCTCGGCGACTAATTGTGCAAGAATCTATAACCTTGGAATCGATGCATTTGCAGGCCAATCTCGCCCGCAATCAGACAGAGCAACAAACCTCCTAATGGATGGTACAAATGTTTGGGATAGCTTCTTCATCCACGCCCTCATCTGTGATGCCATTCGGCGCAAGCGACCACTCTCTCTTCCTCACAGTGACACAACGCATTCATCCCGTTTCAATGATGCATTACGGGAACGAAATGAACACTTCTCAAGCTTTGACCGGCCAAATTGGAATCATGCATGTGACGATTGCTGTAAACGGTTCCCAGATGGTACGTATAAATATAATCCAGTTCAGTTTACTGTTCTAAAGTGACCGTTAGGTCTGGTGCGATCAGTGGTTGTCGACGGAGTGACAATTGGACACCCATGCTGTTCTGTACACGACTGTAAAAACCCACTCCCAACAAATCACTCACGTTTCTGCACCGAACACACCGGTCAAGCTATGTACTGCTGCATCGTTGGGTGCACCAAGCTTGCAGCCCCAGACTTTCGAACTTGCAGTACTCCTGCTCATCGGCAAATGGAAACCTTTCGTTATGAGCGGGGGAAAGCCATGTTTCAGCTCAAGAACCGCCTACCTGAACAGCGTAGGAAAGTTGCAGAACGAATGAAGAAGCAGACTGAAGGCCAAGCCATGGGCAACAGCGACAATGACGATGATGATGACTTTGAAATGTCAGAGTCCGGTGCTATTCAGGTGGTGAATGGCCGTGAGGTCGATACCCATGGTAGAGACGAAGAATTGAACAGACGAGGGGTTCATCGACAACAGGCTCGGTCCTGTAAAGGCAAAAGCTCACGTGGAAATGTCAAAGTCCGAGCTAAATTTGGGCGAAAGTGGACCCACAATGAGGAGGTTGTGGTCGCATCCTGTGGATGTATCATTGGACGGATTACGATGTATGGTTCTGAAGCGCCAAACGGTGTTCGAGTGAGTATTTCAGTTCATAAATCATCACATGATAACGCTGTTCATAGCTGTTTCTCCACAAGCTCTTCCCGGAGCCAGCATGTGTTCCGAGCTACATCTGGCATGATAACAACTGCCAGTTACTCAAGATACTTCCAGAGGACGACTATCTTCGCAAAGCACACCTTCCTGTCGATGTTTTCCATTTCAAATCCAAGCACAGCGCTAAGGATACATTTTGCTCGGAACACTGTAATCCAGCAAGTTTCCCGGAGCTCATGGTTGGAGACAAATGGCTTTTCAATTCCTCTGTTGCTGAGCAGACCAATGCGTGGCTTGGTGGATTCCAGTCCATGGTTCGGGAGATGCGGGTAGACCGGTATAATTTCTTTCTTGATGAAATGATCCACCGTCGAAATGAGTGGCATATTACTGAATTAGGAAGAAAAGGGAAGGAACCATGGCGAATTAAGCGTGAAATACTCCTTCCAAATACCCTTGGTGTGGCTTAGTTGTAAGTAATCACTCAGTCCTGGCATTCATTAGCTAAATGCGCATTAGAAAGCTGTATATAGATGATTTATGTCTAGATCAGTTGCATTTACAATGTGTTAATTAGTCGCTATCCTCTAAATCAATCACTTCAGCTTCCAAATCAATGATCGGGATCCTCTTGGGTTTAGGCAATGCTCTATCTACTGGCTCTGTCTTAATCTTTACTGTCGTTGTGACGGGCTTTTGCCATGCTGCTTGCCCAGCTTTCTGCGTCTCGAGAATTCGAAGCGATGTCTTTCCCTTGCTCGCTTTGGCCATTGCTTGCTCCTGTTCCTCTATGTACTCCTGTGTGTGTAGTGAACAGACAAGTTGAACAAGTGAAGGAGCAATGCCTGAGCGGCGATTAGGGTGGTCACTTGTCGGGTTTCCAGTCGACCACAATCCTGCTGAATACTGGAGTCGATTCTGAAGGTATTCAGATGGTTTCTGGGGGAAAAGGCCATCGCAGAATGGACAACCAAAGGCCTTCGCCGCCTCGACTGGACCAAGGTCATCTACAAAGTGTTGTACAGCCTGAGGCTCAACTTTGAGCATCGTAGATGCAGATGTTAGATAAGAAGATGTAGTGAGACGAGTTGAGCGAGGGTGATCACGTTGAGATGATTTGAGGAATTCTTCCTCATCGTCGGTGCTGAGGTTCTCCCAATCGTGGTTCTCCTTAATTACCTCTCCTTTGAATTTGTCGTCCTCACCATCATCACTTGCTTCGATATCTGGAGGGATCCAATCGTTTTTTGGCCCCTTTGGGGTTGCTACCTGGTTGGCAAAGGCACCAAACAATCGGTCGGCATGGCGGGTCTCCCACTCTTCTCGAATAGATTGGTCTGTACGGAACCAATCGTCACGACGTCGCTTCCACTGTGACTTGACATAGCGGAGCCCAAATGCTTCTTCATACGCCTGTTTCACTGAAATCTTGTTCCTCCAATGACGTTCATGGATCTCCTTCATCTTCTGTGCAACAGTACCCACATCGAGCTCATAGAAAGGGCCAGTACAGTCGTTGGCCTCGGTTGGCCGGCGAGATTTGGCATTAGCCTCGGCGGGCTGGCGAGATTTGGTAGTGGAAATTTGAGTAGCTGACAATGGTGGTTGGGATGGAGGAATTCGAGAGGTTGTCATGGTATGGTTTGCCTTTGAAGATACCGGTTCCAACAGTGTATTTGCTTTCCTTTTCAACGAGCTTGATGAGGAGGTTTTTGAGCTATCCTGACCAAGCAAGATGGCGAGTTCTTCTTCAAGTCCTTCACAGTCCATATCACTCATCCCCAAAGTACGGAGAAGCAGCATGCGGTGACCCGCAATGTTTAAAGGAGTACTCCAGGTGGTACTAATCCATTTCCTCATCTCTGTGTTGTAGTATGTCACCATAGGTCCCATCATGTCTTTCAGGACATTTTGGACCTCCGAATTTGCTGTGAGAACGAGGGCACTGCCTGCTCCGGGTTGGAATGGAATCGCAAAGTTGAACTTTGAGCCCTAAGTAGTTGGTTATATTCAAGAACAAGTTCGATTATCAATGCGTACCTTATTCTCTTTTGACCAGCACGTAAGTATCACTTGATTGTTGAGGCTTGCCTGAGCATTTTCACGGCCCATACGTACGGAGGCTTTGGCCTGACGAACAATCTCATCTGGGCTGGTAAGGTCGGCCATATTGTCTCGAATGGGGATCGCATAAGTGCCTCGTTGCTTGGATACTTCAATTTTGGGAGGGGGTGGTGCTGCAGGAGGTGTAACTGGATGTGGAATACGGCGATTTGGTGTTGGAGATTCAGGCGAGGCTGGTGGAGATGGATTGTCAGGAACAGGTGGTAAAGCAAGCTCTATATGAGGAGCAAGATCCAGAGTTGGTGGATTCTGATCTGTTGCAGAGCCAAGGATAGGAGGGGCATCACGACTGGAACCCGTATCGGTAATCCAGTCTGTATTGGCCACAAGAAGACTCTGATATCGATTTGTATGGGCAGTTACCGAGCAAAGAGCACTTCCATCCCTCCCTAAAAGGCGTTGCTGCAGTTGCACATTTGCACAATGATCAACACATCGACGTGTAGGACAGCGCTGGTCTCCCCTAGCCTTGGGGCAATCATCCTCTGCACACTTCTTCTTTGGCTTCCCATTGATGTAGACTGTTCCACGATTGGGCAAAGGGGGTATACGAGGAGGGGAGAGGCCAGTCTGCACGACGAGGGGAGAACCTCGGTTGAGATCCTTAAGGAAGAGTCCATGGTCTCCAGAGGAGCACTATGAAGTAACATTAGTCACTACGGTAGGAGGGATGAGCTTGTGCTCTCACCCGCTGGTAGAGTCGCCCCTGGTTTCTACTCGTACGGAGTGGCTCAACTGCAACCTTCTGCTTTTTCTCCTCATAACACACATAGCAAAATTCCAAGACTTCATTCCCATCGATACTAACACACCAGTCATCCGCAGTGCTCCTTGTCCAGTGGCGACCGAGAGTGATGGGCATGTCGGGGGATTCACGATGGTTCAATGCGGTAAGTATAGCCAGTTTTCGAGTAGTTATATAAAGCATGGTGGATATCCATGGCTGTCGAGGACAAAGTGGTGAGCCATCAGCCAATGCGCCATCGCACAAACGGAAGAGGCCAACACGGACAAAAGCATGAGCCACCTTGGCTCTGCTAGTCCAGCCGTTGCAAGAATATTACTAGAAAATACAGAATAAATTTATTCACTTATAAGTATAGAAGTAAGAAGCTAGTGGGACTACATGAACTATTGCTCAAACTTAGCTCTGACTCCCTCTTTTCCCCGAGTATGGCCTCCCCCTTTAGCTCAAAACCAAAAACTAACACGTATACAAAGGTTCAGGTTCAGGGTTCAGGTTCGGGTTCAGGTTCCCCAGCCGATGGGCTCCTATCGAGTATCGACTGGTGACAAAAGTGAACCTCAACCACACAACCACATGTATACTACTGTATCCCCGTTCTTCCAAAAAGCGGTTGCATTCTATCAGTCACTCATAACGACGATCTGTATATAAGTAAGTCGTCGAAAATAGGATTTCAAAGGGAGGGACAAATTTGGCATTTTTGTAGAAGTCACGGATGCATTTTTCTTATCCCGGTATCACCATACCCATATCTTTCTCTATCCCTCCGTGCCACTACAGACTCGTGCGCAGCAACAGAAGCCTTGACGACGACGACGGCCAGCTAGCGCTGCAGAGAAAGGCCATCGCAATCGCAATAGCAAGCTGGCAAAGGACAAGGCACGATGACGACCACGACGACGAAGACGGACGTGGGGAATTAGGAAGTAGCAACTACCTCCGAGGGGCACGCTTCTTTCTTCTTTCACCCTGATTCTCCCCCTAATAGTCGTTCATTTCGACCAACCGTCCCTGTAGGAAATCTCAATTGTGGGCATGTCAAAAGTTCCTAGCCGTATCATGATATAAAGGGGTACAAAGCTGGCTACCGCAGTCGCCTCCTGTTTCTTGTGACAATCCCCCCACCAGGACTTAATCTTACGCTGGAGAAAGAAAGAAGAAAAGTGTCATATAATCGTCAATGAAAGAGGGTACATAAAAATCCAAATTCGAATATGCTCCTTCCCTTCTTCTTCTTCTTTCTCCTCCTCCAACAACAACTACTCTTCCTCTATTTTACGTTTGCACCAGCGACATACGCACTCGGATACCCACTATCACCTCTCGACCCGTTCGATTCGGATTTCTCCACGTTTTCTTCGTTGTTGGAGAAACGACGTTACGACGACTATCAAATCTCCGATGGCCAAGGCGGAGATGCCCTCGAGCTCGCAACCGCCACATTACACGGTGAGCAACCAACCAACCAACTCAAAAAGTTTATTATTCAATACACACGTGCTGACTTGCCGGTCTCACCTTGTGTTGTTTTTTCTTCTTCTCTTTTGAGTGTAGGTCCATTCGGAGTGGTGCCCTATGCGCTCGTGCCGTTTGAAGTGTACGATCATCTACTGAACATGTGGGAATCGATCGATTACGCACACGTCGTTCTCTTCCCCGATGCCATTGAACTGGCCGTTCAGAGGGGGGACAGTAGGGAAGCGAACGCACTCAAAGTTGGATGGAAGAAGAATGAAGTCTTACTGAGGATGGTCAGTAGGCAAACCAATTCACTTACCTGCTCATTCATAGTATTTTTGAGTGTCATGGCTGACCCCGGTCCGTATTTAGTCCCAAGTGATTCTATCCCATATCCGGGTGAGTCGAAACCGCTCCTACTTCTATGGGTATGGGCTATTCTCTGACGTTTGACTGTAGCGAGAAAAGGACAGGAGAGAAGGGTTCGATTCCTCTGAAGACGATGGCGAGTACAAATTGGTAGAGATTCAGTGAGTAACCCTTTTCAACTATACCCTTTCCAACAAAACCACCACCACCACCACCATTAATTAATTGTTTTATTTTATGTTATTTATTTTTTCCAATCCTAATTGATGCTCACCTGACCTGGGTGTAGACAAACATTGATGGTCGCAGTCGAAGACGACAGACGGAATCGCGGTCGTGTCTCGCGTTCGGTCCACCTCACGTCGTCGTGACCCACATTCCACATTCCACGCACCCGAGCCAAACCAAACCAAATCGAAACAAGAACCCATAACCCAACACGTAATTCTCAACTAATCGCCGTCGTTGAGACGGTTCCCACCGTCCACTTCCACTCGACAGATCAATCCCCCCCCACATCCCACCTACTCCAATCACATCACGAATCACCCCCCGTGCGCCCCCTTCATTCTTTTCTTTCCTTCTGCCGTTCGTTCGCTGTCAGATTATACCCCACCCACCCACCTACCCCACTCACTCACTCGACCACTCGACCACTCTGAGACTTTCGACACTTCAGTTTTTTTTGTTACTCCACCTTTTCACCTGACCTGACTTACTTACTGCACTTCCCCCCCCCCCCCCTCTCTCTTTGATGTTTGATGCCGAAGTGGAGAGTGTCGTGGAGCGAGCGTACCATTACCATCCGGGGGGTGACTCCCCATTCGAGAAGCAAATCATTATCTTCCAACCGCCAGTAAAGTATTGAAAACCTTGTATCACGTATTGATAGGTAGATAGATAGATAGATAAACGGATAGCCAATCTGTATACATACAATATACATTATATCATTTCTCAAACGATTCGGAAACTGTTCGATTCGGAGACTGTTCCCAATCAAACACCAACCCGATATCAAGCACCCAAATAATATCATCATCATCGACAAAATAATAATTTTTAAACGATATCAAAGAAAAAACCCTTGACAACGTTTGACCTAGTTTGGTTCTTACAGCCGTACTCTCCAAGTGGTCTCACTTTGGGTTTGCCTGTCGATCTCAGTTAGTGTGGCGTGCAGTCTCTCGCTCGCTCGGATGTGTATGTGTATTAGCGCATAACACATAACGCTTACCCTTGATAGACGACCGAAACGAAGCAAAGCAGCCTCCGCCTCCTCTCATCCTCGTGTGTCCCACATGTGTCTCGCAGCAGTACAAGTTCCGAAAAGCATTAAATAAGCATGTGGCGTAAAATGAAAATACAGCCAGCGAATAACTGCACTACTCATGTGACTAGTATATATACATATATACCATTCTTGGACTGTCCATTCATTCACAATCATTGCATTGATATCATATGATACGATCGGAATGGGAGGAATGGATAATCGTACACGACTGAGAGAAAAAAACTAGTAAGGGAAAACTAGCGAGAAAAAGGAAAACAACAGAGTCAGTCAGTCAGTCAGTCACAATCAGTCGGCCAGTCTGTCTGTCTGCGCGTCATATGAGTACGTTTTGCGTATGGATCGGTAGTCGGTGTCGGTAGGTTGAGTACAAGAAGACAGTACAAGAAACAAAGACATGCAAGAGACGAGACGAGACACATGACATGGGTGGTGGTAGTAGTGGTGGTGAGAGGAAAACGGGGGACGCAGAGTACGTTCCAGACGCGCAGACAGTGGCGGTGGCGGTGGCTCCTATTACTGTTACTGTTGCACGATTTGCAGTGTGAGTTTGGTAGTCAAAATCGAGTCAAAAGTTGACTAGAGGGTACATTGGTTTGAAGCTCCGCTCCTCAGAGGAGCAGGAAAATATGAAGAATCATTGGGGTACAGACGAGGTGCAACAGGACATTGTGCATGCATGCGTGTGTGCTTCAGAAAAAATGTTGATGACAGTTGAATTCGTGAACGTGATTGGTTTGGTTGATTGGTTGATTTGGTTGATGGTGATTGGTGGACAAGAAAGAAACATGCGGGGGGAAGCCCATGCAAAAGAGAATTCCACATCAACGGGGAACCATAGTTTTGAACTCCTCGGTTCTCCTTCAATAGACGAAATGCGGTACGGTCCCAACCCACTCTCTCCCCTTCACCCCCTCGGGTTCAAACACGACAGGAC
>WSTS01000048.1:0-49532 GCA_019627755.1 Serendipita sp. 411 | reverse complement strand
TATATCAGTCATATCTCATTCTTGACAGGATTACGCGTCATCGTATCTCATGGGAGCACCATAACGCAACTTGGCTGCTACCTGTGATCCCACTAATTGTAGCAGGTTCCTGCGGCGCCGTACTGACAACTGCATTGATCGAATCGAACCCTGAAAAGGCAAAGATCACCGTAGCCGCTTCCTCTGTATCTCTCGCCATGGGCCTTTCTCTCTCAATGATGATTGTGGGTTGGGTACTCTTACTATGGCCCTGTCATTTGCCGATACTCTAAATCAGATTACGACATATCTCTTTCGTCTATTCGCCCACGGGTTTCCTGCTGCAGGACTCGTCGTCTCTCTACTCGTGCCATTGGGACCATGCGGACAGGTATGCAAAATCGTTTACCATCTCTATCAACTAGTTTGCTTACACCTCCCAAGGGAGGCTATGCACTTTTACTCCTTGGAAGGCACTTTAATACTCTAAGCTCTCGTCTAGGAATCGAAGAGGCTCTATACGGCAAGATTGCTATGGCGTTAGCCGCGGCCGGTGCCTTGACAATCTGGTCGATCGGCTCCTGGCTTGGAATTATTGCAGCTCTTGGATTGGTAGAAGCGACCTGTACGAGCAAGATTCATTTCAGAGTCAACTTCTGGGGAATGGTTTTCCCTCTGTAAGTAACCCATTCTCCTGACCTTGATTCCAACTGCATACTTACAATGTATTTCCAGCGGAGTCTACTCCCTATTGACGATGCAACTGGGACACGATCTTAACCTGCAATTCTTCCGCGTCTGTGGGACTATCCTCTCTGCAATCACCGGCTTGTTGTGGCTCGGCATCTCGAGCAAGACTCTCTATCTCGCTTTCGATGGTACCATATTCATCGCGCCCTGTCTCGATGACAAGTCACAGATACGTCCCTGGTTCAATGCATCTTCTAAGTCTCCAAAGGACGAAGTTGGCGCCAACGGCACCAGTGACATGGAGAACGCTCAAGAGGAAACGGCGCACACGGAAGGGCACGGGGTGGTAACCAATGCGCAGGAGGTGAAGTAGTAAATTTTAACCTATTAACCTAATAAACTCCATTGTGACGAAGAAACTGCTGAAAGAAAATATATGTGTGTTCCCATAATGGATAAATTAGGGGTCCGTCGGTCAATACCCGGCCGCTACACCCCATTTCCTTGAATCCGACGCTATGGCTGACGTGGGTAGTCTTCAACGGGTGTTTAAAGGGTCGTTCAACGAAGGAGGGCAATAACGGCGGAATTGCACCTGTCCCTCGAATCACTCGCTAGGAGAGAACTTACTGGAAAAATGGAACGTGCTTAAAACGAAGCTGAGAACGTTTCCATTCCGTCTGGAAAATCGCTTTTCCTTTCTTAATCGGCAATTAAAAGGTGTGACTCCGCCTTTACGTATTACTGTGTGGCCTTTTAACTTCCTTAGTAATGACCACTGTGGCTCTGTATGGCCCTGTAGAGCGCTACTTAGATCAATGCATCTAGTCACCTATATCTACCCTTGGTTTGGACGTTTTTTGTAAGTCTTCACTTCCCCCAGTGACAGAAACTCTCCTTACTTGAATTCTCGAGAAATCATAGAGATGAAGGGAAAGAGTCTCACAGATAAAATTCTTCACTTTACTCCTTCATGGTTTGCGGTCATAATGGGAACTGGTGTCGTTGGCATCCTCATCTTCAATCTTCCGTTCGGCGACCAAGGCATAAGAACAACCGTCGCTTCTGCATTCCTAATCCTCAATATCGTCATTTTCATGACATTCTTACTCGCTTCTATCGCTCGTTATGCCCTATTTCCACAGATTTGGATGTTGATGATCCATGAACCCATCCAAAGCTTGTTCCTCGGTTGCTTTCCTATGGCACTAGCAACTATCATCAGTGCCACTGTTTCTATCTCCTTGGTACATACTAGACTTCGTTCCTTGATCATGTTCCTGTGGGGCCTTTGGTGGTTCGACTTGGCCCTCTCCTTTGCTTCTTGTATACTCTTGCCATACATCATGTGAGTATTCGCATAAATTTCATGGCCACATCTCATTCTCGGCAGGATAACGCGCCATCGTATCTTATGGGAGCACCATAACGCAACCTGGCTACTACCTGTAGTCCCACCAATTGTAGCAGCTTCCTGTGGCGCCATACTGGCGAGTGCATTGATCGACTCGAACCCCGAAAAGGCCAGGATCACAGTGGCCGCTTCCTGTGCGTCTCTCGCTGTAGGCCTTTCCGTATCAATGATGATTGTGAGTGGGTGTACTCCGTCGTCCTTTCAAATTACCGATATTCTCAATAGATTACGACGTATCTCTTCCGTCTATTCGCCCATGGATTTCCTGCTGCAGGACTCGTTGTCTCAGTACTCGTGCCACTGGGACCATGTGGACAGGTATTGGGCAATCTTTCACCATTTCTATCAACAAGCTTGCTTACACTTACTCTCAAGGGAGGCTATGCCCTTTTACTCCTTAGCAAGCACTTTAATACTCTAATTTCTGGTCTAGGAGTGGAAGAGGCATTATATGGCAAGATTGCCATCGCACTAGCCACAGCTGGTGCGCTGACGCTTTGGTCAATCGGTTCCTGGCTCGGAATTATCGCGGCTCTTGGGCTGGTAGAAGCGACCTATACGAGCAAAATTCACTTTAGGGTTAACTTCTGGGGAATGGTTTTCCCTCTGTACGTAACCGATTCTCCTGACCTTGATTCCAACCACACGCTTACAACGAATTTCTAGTGGTGTTTACTCCCTATTGACGATACAACTGGGACATGAACTAAACCTGCAATTCTTCCGCATCTGTGGGACTATCCTCTCCGCAATCACCGGCTTATTGTGGCTCGGTATCTCGAGCAAAACTGTCTATCTCGCTTTCGATGGTACCATCTTCATCGCGCCCTGTCTCGATGACAAGCCACATATACGACCCTGGTTCAACGCATCTCCCAAGTACACAAAGGATGAACCTGGAGCCAACGGCACCAGTGACATGGAGAACGCTCAAGAGGAAACGGCGCACACAGAAGAACATGGAGTGGTAAGGAATGCGCAGGAAACGAAGCAATAGATTTCAATCAAATACACTCTGCTGTGATGAAGAAGAAACTGCTGGAAAACAAAAGTATTCATATACGTGTGTTCCCATAATGGATAAATTAGGGGTCCGTCGGTCAATACCCGGCCGCTACACCCCATTTCCGCGAATCCGATGCTGCAGTGATCCTTCCATCGAGCTGCATAACCCCTTGAACTGCTGCAAACGATTTCGAAATATCCCACACTTTGAGGTAATAATTTGATTAGCGCGGCACGCATACAGGATTTATGATGCCTCCTCACTCGTAATATTGTGGCCTCGTTCTTCCAAGCCTTGAATCACCTTCTCGTGGTAAGTCGTCTCGATGAGCGTATACCAAGGGAAGAGTTGATCATAAACCTAATGCGAATCCGTCAGAAACGCGGCGACGAAATGTAAAGTTAAGTATCAATACTCTTGGCGCTTCGACAGCCTGTCGGATATCCATACCCCAATCGACATTGAGGAGGGCCTGCACGATGGATGGGAATATCATGGATCCCCCCGATCCTCCAAGTGCTAAAAAGAAGGTGTCATCGTCCTGTGTGATTATGGTTGGAGCAGTGGACGAGAGCGGACGCTTCCCCGGCGCTGGATAGTTATCTGCTCGACTATAAGTTCACCTTGGAAATGATAGCTGGACAACGACATACAGGGACTAGGCCAAAGACCGAAGGCGTTTGGTAGGCCAGGCTTTGAGAAGTCATCCATCTGAAGAAACATTTAATAAATACATCTGTCCTATCGTGATAACCTACTTCGTTGTTGAGAATAATTCCGGTATGAGGGTCCATGACTTGTGAGCCAAAGACAAGCTGGTTCAGGTCAGCACGCGAGGAGCAATCCAACAATTGGGCCTACGTTAACTGTGGAGGTCAATGATACCGCCATGCCATCACGATCTAGTACACTGGTATGCGTCTGGTAGAAGGGTAAGCAATTGTGCTCCTAGATGATAAGGGAAGTCATACTGTGCCGTGATCCTCCGGAACATCATATACGGGATTGTAATACGATGCTTCGTGGGTAATGTCATCCGTTATATTGGGAAATATCCATTGGGCATATTCCTTGGTGGGTATCTGGCTGATCTCCGTAGTGTCGTTCAAAAACGCAGGATCGCAGAGCCTGGTCCTATATTTCATATTTCATGTGAGCAAACCTCTCGGTGCAATTATGGTGTTCGAAGGCTACTGACCGAGCAGCAAAACCAACTGTAGACCAGTTTGGGATCAGATATTCAAAGATCTCGGAACAAAAGGTGTCACCCACATTTGAGCGCCTCTACCAGTCTGTGGATACTGAGGGGACTGGGTCCATCCTCAATAAGGGTAAATCCCTCCAGTAGATTTAAGATATGAAGAACAACGGGGCCAGAGGTGGGGGCATGGGTTGTATAAATACGACGGGCGGGTGTTCCCTTCTGCCCATGATATGTTCCTTGAAGTGCGGGACGAATAATTGGGGCATACGAAGAAAGGTCTCGCATTGTCATGATACCGCCGGTCCTCTTAATCTTCTTGATTAAACTTTCCGCAATTGGACCCTGTCGCAATTAAGATAAAAGGTCCTTATGGGAACAATATACCCACTTCGTAGAAAGCGTCTGGTCCCTCCTCGGCAATTGCACGCAATGTCCTTGAATAGTTTGTTCTTTGTATCCTATCTCCCCTTTGGGCAAGATATCCATGTGGAGCGAATACTGCAGCCCAGTCACTATTATTTAGCATGAATTCGCCTGCCGTCTATGGAAGTTTCCAGGTCAGAGTAAGACTGCAATTTTTACTCGTTGATAGGGGCCCACCTTTAGCTTATTCTCCAGAACTGTAGTAGCAGTGAAGCCTTGGGCAAGTCTGATTGAATCCCGAAATAAGCGAATCCAAGGCAATTTGCCCCAACGGTCGTGAGCCGCAGCCAGACCCCGGATTTCGCCAGGTACTGCAACGGCAAGACCACCAACCGTAGATGACAAGGGATTCTTGACGAACATTGTCGAATTGGATCCAGAAGGTGCGGTTTCCCGAAAATCAATTGTCCAGGCTTCATCTCCTGGTGCTTTAATGGTCATAAACCCTCCTCCTCCTATTCCAGACGAGAACATATTGACGACTCCAATGCATAGAGTAGCTGCAATTGCCGCATCCACGGCATTTCCACCGTCCCTCAGCACATCAACACCGGTACGCGAACAGGTCTCGGACTCGCTCGCGACGGCTCCATGGGTTGCATGAATAAGGTAAGATGGATTTCTACCATTGGGTAAGTGATGCGGACCACTTCCGGGGATGGGATTCTGGGCGACTGCCAACCCTGCTGCAACGATGACGCTGAGGACTGATAACACGCTAAACACGATGATCAATACTGCCTTCCACGATCTTGGGCCTTGCTCATCCCCTTTAAAGTAAGGTTCTAGCTCTTCGTCTCTCCTATTGTTGAGCAGCGCCGATAATCTACGCTTGGTACGCCGTTGGCCATCCCGAGTGAGCAGCGGTTCCCGTTCTGGGTCGCGGTCAGCGTCGGGATGATCGATCCCGCCAACAAAACTGACGCTCCTACGCGAAGGAGGGAGTGAGGCTCTTGATGAAGCCCTTGCTGGGGGGTGGCCACTTGTGCTCGCCATCCTATCAGGGATAACCCAGCGAGGGTGACGGGTGGTAAAACCAGGCTTAGATTAGGGAAAATTCTAAAGACTTCACATTGTCAAGATAAATTTCTTTATTTTCCCATCTTGTCCCGAATATACAAATGAGTACTGTAAACGCGATTGGACAGTGGCTATGTCAAGGAGGCAGGTGCGTTCACCGAACTTTATTTGCGACTCAACCGTTTTCGACCTTTCTGTGCGTCAAATTTCTTCGAAGATTCACAAAAGTCGCGTAGACTTATCTTGAAACCAGATCCTTAACAATTTGTCGATATGCCGAACAAGGTCAAAGCATACGAGCTGCAGTCCAAGTGAGTGGCTGGTTATACCCTAGTTCACTTCCGGCCATCGCTAGTTAATGCTAATCATCTCGATTCCTTTCATCAAGGTCTAAGGGAGACTTGACCAAACAATTAGCGGAGCTCAAGGGCGAGCTCTTGTCCCTTCGCGTCCAGAAGATTGCCAACGGATCCACTGCCAAAATTACTAGGATGTGAGATTACAAATCTATTTACAGTAATTACAACCCCGTAACGATTTCCAGAAATGGTGTCCGCAAAGCTATTGCCCGAGTATTAACGGTCACGAATCTCAAGCAACGCCAACACCTTCGTGAATTCTACAAGAAAAAGAGGCTCCTCCCTCTTGATCTCCGACCAAAAAAGACCCGTGCCATTCGTCGCCAACTAACAAAGGCACGTCCGGATCCTTCTTGAGATAGATTCCTAGTGTACTGACGGTTAAATAATTCTACAGCACGAGAAATCAAGAATTACGGAGAAGCAAAAGAAGAAGAGGACACACTTCCCTATCCGGAAGTTCGCGTTGAAGGCGTGAACTCTCGTTCTCTGTTGCCTCGACTTTTTGCACCAGGACTACGACTACTTAGGCCTTACGTGTATGCATAGAATCATGCAAATATGCTATTCAGGTCAACTACAGACGGACTCTAATTCTTACAGGCGTGCTTGCGCATCTTCTTCTCTAACAGTCAAGACAGCCTTGCCCCAAGTCTTCCTTTTTTCTAGCGCCCCAAGTGCTTCTGAAATTTGCTCAAGAGTGAATCGTTCGTTATATACGACAGGCTGTAGTCGTGATGACTCCAAGAGACTTGGGAGAGGATTAACGACGTTTTTGTAGGGCAGAAATAGGAAAACTCACGCAAACAAGTCGGCCCAAACTTCTTTTTGGCGCCCTTTATCGAATTTTGCATAAGCTCCCCAATGGATCCCGACAATGGAGATGTTTTTTAGTAACACCAAGTTCAACGGAAGCTTGGGGGTTGGTCAGTGTACCCATCAAACCACATGTCGATCAAGTACCTTTTCGATTTGCCCCCCTGCGAAACCCACGACAAGAGCCCGTCCCTTCCATGCGATGCACTTGAGTGAGTCTACCATCATCCAGCTGGTCAATGCAGGGCAATTTTGACTCAATGGGCTCACCTTTGATCAATCCGACGGGATCATAAATAACATCTGATACTGATCAATGCCCGCTTCCTTCGTACAACCGAAGACATACCGACTCCCTTTCCACCAGTGATCTTCAGAACCTGTTGCTGCCAACCTCCCTTAGAGTAATCAATTGCGTGGTCAGCTTTGCCGTACTTGGTGCAAATTTCTAGCTTCTCCGGCGTGCTCGCAGTAGCGATTACTTTTGCACCAAGAGCTAAGAGTACGTCCGGTCGTGAGTCGATACACACGTCTCTTTGTGGCTAAATATTTACCTTTGGCAATCTGGATGGCGCAAAGGCCTACCCCACCTAGCATGTAAGGATTAGGAACACTATGCTGGTAAATCGTTTCCTTAACTTACCCGCTCCGGCATGGACGAGACACCACTCTCCTAAGCTGGTGTCAGAAATGAAGTCCTTGCATTTTCGTGACGCACTCACCCGCTTTCAATTGTGCACGACCGGTTAGAGCCTCATAACTTGTGGGCCAAGTAACGAATAATCCACTGGCTTGTCGAAAACTCAGATTTCTAGGGACTGGGAGGAGTTGTTGCCAACTGCAGGCTACTTTATCTGCGTAGCTGCCCTGCCCAGCTCCGAACACCCGGTCTCCCCGTTTATATGGACAACCTGCAGGAATAGGAGAGTCCTGAGATATTCTGCCCGCTAGTTCCGCGCCAAGCACGAAAGGGAAGGGAGGCTGGTCTATCCGGTTGGGATTAGGTAAGGTCGAGAAATCGAGAAGTGGTGGAAATGGCTCACTCTGATATTTGCCCTGAGCTTGTAAGATATCAAAGTAGTTCAAACCCCTGGAGTTGAGTTGATAGATGTCCTATATCTTGAGAAGCAAGACGGATAAACTTACGCGGAATAGACGTCGACAAGGACCTGGCCTTCAGCAGCAACGGGCTCTGTTTCATTTGTAGACCTGGAAAGCCAGTCAGCTGCATAGTATTAGCCATGGTGCAACTTGTTCTGACAGCTGTATCTTTGATGGATGTGCGTATTCTACAAAGGTGGAATTCCGTTCCTTGAACAAATGAGTCCATAACTACGCATAGACCTGGCGCACCTTTGATAGTAAACGCTCTCATTTCTTCAAGTATGTATCACTTTTGTGCTTGCTACTGGTACTCTTCGTTCGTTGGGGAGGGTGCAGGAGGGTTCCAAGGTTGACCGGCTTCTCTTTAACCGACTGGCTGGGATGCCATTCTATCAGCTACTATGCATCTCTACGCATTATTCCGAGTTTGTGGGTATCCCTTTCACGAGCTAGACTCAATTAAAAGTGACCATAATCCGACAGAAATTCATCCGCACCTTAGTTAAGACATCTGCAATGCATATTTTCAATTCAGGGGGAGTTGTGCGAGACATAAAATTCATGGGAACTCGAATTTTACCTTCAAAGATGAAGCGTCACACCAAGGCACAAACTATTGGCGAGTATGTTGTCGTTTGCTTTTTTTCCTTTGGGAGCCTACACACGTTGGATGACTGACAAACACATTTCTGACCATTTAAAGTTACTGGACGATTGATTTTGACTCCAATCCCAAAGTAATGCAAGAGTTAGAGGCCCGTTTGCGCCAAGATCCAACTGTCCTCAGATGGACAACCCTCAAACTAGGTTCCCGACTAATGGAATGCGTCGAAAAACCTGTACAAACAGAACAGGCGACTTTCAAAGAACTCAAAGAATTCCGACAAGCCATTGCAGATCGTTCATTCTTATGAGTGGTCCTGAGAAGAGCCTTCCTATAGAGCGCAAATTCATTCCTTCGGCATGCTACAATAAATAGGCATTCTTTCATTCCATGCAGCGTCATTTCAGGAAATCAAAAAGGCCCATGAGAGAAGTAATCGTGTAGTTCGTGGCCATTTCGTTGTCACTGGGCTCGCTCTCTGGTCTCTGAAGCAGTAGGGAATGTAATCCCGCCTCACGAGCGCCATAGAAGTCACTGCAAGCATCGTCAATTCGTCACTCGAGAGAACAACAAGCATACGGACGCATCCAGTTCGTCTCCAACGTGTAGCGCATCAGGGGCTTGTACCTCTGCACGCTGTAGTGCACGATGCCAGATCTCTGATGACGGTTTTTCGACTCCTTCTTCGCTTGAGAATAGGACGGGGGATAGCATGCTGAGAACACCGAGGTCCTCCAGGACGAGTCCTAAGGATGAATAAGCACACCCGAATATAACGAGCTACAAGGCTCAACTCATTCTCTTATCAGTGTTAGACACGAGTCCAGTCTGGATACCTCGCTGGCTCAACGCTTCAACTATTAGAGAAATAAAGAAATGAGAGTAGTTTTGGTCTCCAAGGATATCTACTTACTAGTTGGTAGTGTGTCATCAAATAGCACGTAGCCCTCCTTCGAGCTGAACCTATGCAGCAAACGCGGTACAATTTGAGGAAGAGACTCTTCCACGACTATTCAATGCATAAGGAAAGCCGAGCTGTGACGATACTGCACTCACTCGCTCTATCCGCCCCTGCACCAATTGCCGTTCTTCGAATCACATCCCCCCACCAGCTTTCTACGTTATTACCATGTATAGATGTTGTCTGCCCTGAATATGCAGGGCGCTCAACTTGCACTTGCTTGAGTGCTACGAGGTTGCAAAACCGAGACCAGAGACGAGGGTAATAAAGACGACAGTCGGGCGAGCACGAGTTCCGGGTTATTGCATGTGCGACGGAGTAACTGAGCTGAAAAGAAATTTCGTACCATCCTTAAATGCAGTCTTGATCCTCTGAGGTTCCACCGAGAAGTATGGCGAGAATTCTTCTGCATATTGCTGAAAGATGGGAAGACGGGGCTTTACTATCGTATGGAGTGCGTCAAAAAACACAATCTTCACTCGCATAGCATCAATGAGCTGGTAGGTTCCAGCGAAATATATTTAATGGATCGTGGAGAGGAACAAGTCGCTATGCAATGAAGGGAATCGAATTATACGCAGTGTGTGACCTAGTAGTAGCCGTAATTGTCCAGTAAATAGTGAAATAATCCACATAATCGAATAAGTCTATCCAGGAGCAGGAGATGCATTATATCATCTTAGAGATTGTTCCGTTTCGGGAAAGAGGTGACCGTCGCGATACAGGTGAAGATGTGATCGACTTGGATAGGATAGTGGGTTGACGTGAATGCTGGTGCGTGAGAGTTCCACTGCTATTGGAACTACTGCCCATCATAAGGGTGCCCGTACGTTGCAGGGAGGACTTGCTCCATAAGGTGTGCCATCGCTCGTCCTGATCATGACGATGGAGGAGCAGCGCCTGTCTGAATAAGACGCACAATGCAGTTATCTTAAGAGTGTGGTCAATTCAGCATGTGAGTTAATTATTCCTCGTAATACGTTGCTTACTTCGGCGTTTGTTGGTCGCGGGTTCTGGAAAAGAGGCTTTGCCCAGGCCATAGCAACATCGACAATATGGAGATTTCGTGCATGAGGAAGTATACCAGAGATGCCCTCCAACAGGAAGCGAAGGGTGCATTCTGACACCCTATCGAGGGTCTCAGAGCGGAACAGATCGCTAACTTTTCGATTATCTCGAGATGACTCCCACCCTGGATACCAACTAAGTATGGAAAAACTCTCGGAGTCAGGCAATTTCCACTCACAAGATCTGCATAGATCAGGATCACCGATAAGAGTTGAGCTGAGCTGGAGTAGTGGACGCGGTAGACTGAAGAAAAGGTACTTGAACATTTGGTTAGAATGGATCGGGAAGTCAGTTGAAAACTTACGTTCATCAAACCCAGCGCTTCTGGTATGCTCCGTACAGTCATTGCAAGATCCGAATCATCCCTTTCTACGGCAATGATGACCTCTTCAAATCGAGAGGCAGATAGTTTAGGTGTCTATGTAAAGTTAAAGGATAGGAAACACCTGAGGTTGAGCAACATACCGAAGCAAAATGGGCGGCCTCTTGCTCGTCCCAGTTGGACTTTTGTAAGATCCTTGCGCACAAAGAGAAAGATTGTTCCAGAATCTTGGGGACCCCTTGCTGGTTGCAGGGCAGGTATGATATGGGGACACAAAAAACAACTCTTTTCATCCAACCCAGCGCGCTATCATGTCGGAAAATCTCTGGAGGTTCTAGGCCATGCTCTAGAGACACGAAAGAGCAGAGGTCGGTTGCATCCTTGACAGGTTTCCAGAGCATTAGCTTGTCGACGACTACCTCATAGCGTTGGGTTCTCGAGGATGAGCGCTCCCTGAATACAAATTTGAGCGGCACCAAGTAAGACAGAGAATACACACGTTTCGAGACTTGCATGTACTACTAGAGCCGCCTTTATCAATTCTAATGTGCGTTCCGTTGAATTATGTAGAGTCTACTTGGGTTAAACACGAACGGCTGCATGTATCAAAGACCTACAGGATATCCAGACCGATAGATGGCTATGCGTTGCTCACGCAAGGCGTTGGCAACTACAATGGCTTTACGATAATCGTGATCGGCTGTGCAGAGATAAGGCGAGGTAGTTCAACTAGTGGGTCCATAGCATACCAGTGTTAATACCAGGATCATCCATGGACAACAATGAGGATGTAGAAGCGCTCTTGCTGTGTTTACTGCTTTTCAATGACCCGAACCGGCTCTTTGGTTTTGTGTTTACTGGACGCTACTTAGATAGCTGCCAGTGATTTCGAATATCAGCTTACCATTTTGAAATTCCTAGAAAGGATATGAACTCGAAGGAAAAAGTGTGTACTATGGCACGTACCTTGCAGCGGCTCGCGTAAATCTCTCTGGCATTGTCGCAGCGCCTTACGGCTGTTACCAACGACTGTTCGAGTTGGTCGACGTCGGCAGTGATAGGGCGAGAATTTTTGATGGCCTGAGAATACTTAGCATCGAAATGGTACAGCCCGGTAGGGTCTACCTGTGCACCCGTTCGAAACGTTTCGAGTTCTTGGCGTAGACGCTCGTACAGGCTCTTCCCGGAAGTGAATTCTAGTAGTATAAATAAAATCAGCGAGTATAGTTAATATAGCAGGTGCCGCTGACCATCCTCGATTAATGAAACAAATTGAGAAATGAACTGGCCGACGAAGGTTGATCTCCATAGCTCTGCTAGGGGATTCGGTTCGCTTTCAAGCTTGCCCTTCACAACCCTTGTTGGATGTAATAGTGCATCCAGGGAGGAATTGATGGATGTTAACCTATTTTGTGGTTAATATCAACCTAATTCCGTCATACAGTGAACTGTCATACTCCTGTCCTATTTTCTCTAGACTTTTATAACAACATGAAGTTAGCGATATCTCTACCCGCAGGACGAGGCTCAAACTCACAAGTGATATTCTGCTGCTACTCTTCGGCAAAAGTCAGGTGGGGTGCCATCGAACCATACGGACGCACCTCGCTTCCAAAATATTTTCTATGTGATCCAGCACATTGTCTTGAAGTCCCCATACAGATTGTGGTCCAAATGCACCTTGCCAGTTGGTGGCCATTGGGAGAATGTACAAATGAGTGGGGGAGGGTGGAACCAAGCTGTCCGTTGCTTTGTCCCGAGCCACAACCAGATGCCCAAGCGTAAACGCGATTCCGACGAGGAAACGACTGCAGAAGAAAGTGATGCAAGCTCAGTGAGCGATCGGAAACCCAAAAAGAGGCCTACCAAAACTTCAGCGTCCAAGGGAAAGGCGAAGGCTCCTGCAGAGGGAAAGACGAAGGCTCCTGCGGTATGTCCCAGGAGGCTCAACACTGTTTGCTATCATGCATGCTAATTGATTAAACAGCCCTCAGCAGCCGAGGAGAAGGAGATTAATGGTGTGAAGTACAAGGTGTCGCCTGAGGGAGAGAGCTATGTTGAGCTAGGAGGAAAATTGAGGAAAAGGTTGACCATCAGAGAATTCAGGGGTGCGTAAGGGCTGCAACTAATAACGGCAGTATAATGTTGATACTTTAATAGGTGCAACGCTGATCGACATTCGAGAGGTATGGCTGTCCCATTGCGTTGCACACGGTACTCATATCTTCTAGTTCTACGAGGACAAGAGTTCTGGAGAAATGAAGCCAGGAAAGAAAGGCATCTCTCTGTCGGTCGACGAGGTCAGTGCCTCCTCTGAAGCCAAAGTAACAAAAACTCACTGCATTTAGTGGCGTGATCTGTTACGAACCTCTGAAGCTATGAACATTCTTGTAGAAGGACCTTAGAAGTGATAATCTCATAGGGCTATTCAGGCCACTGAGCACGAACGTATAGCCCGTGACTAGGCTGCATTTGCGAGTATTATTGTACATAGTCTTCGGACGTTTAAGAAACTGCTCTTTGTGACTTCTCTTTACTACGTATTGTGGTGCTTGTTTCCGAAGGACGAGTACTGGGACGACGAATGTGGGGCGCAGATGAATCTTCACGTTGCATGGCGCTGTCGGCTCCCTTGTCTCTGCTCCTATCCCTACCAGAATTCCGCATGACTGAGCTGGCGTTGTTAATTAATGCACGCTTGTTACCATTATAACTTTGGGCTCTGCGCCTTCCATGCACTGGAACGATAGGGCGTGGCTCCTTTACATCGGTGGTGAGGTCAGAAACTCGACGGCGACGATCCAAGGCCGAAGAGGGGTGAATCAAAACACTGGCCTCCTTCATATCGTCTGGTGACACGGGACTGGGTATTTGTATTAGTGGCCCGCTCGCATCCCGTTGTATGCTCTCTACAGTGCCTTCGTCGATAACTTTCGATGGACTGACAGGGGAAGACTTCAGAGGGTTATTGGATTCGAGCACGAGTTTGGTCGGCGCCTCTTCCCTTCTCATATTTGTATATAGCTCCGCAAATTCGTCTGCTATAGGTCCTGCCCATTCAGAGCCCTCTCTTTGGGCGTGTAGTGGCGACCAATTGGCTTCTAATCTAGCTTCTTCGCGCCTTACCGCATCCCACATATCTTCGGATAGTCCCAGTGGTGGAAGGAGGGAAACCTCTGGGTTTGAATTGGACGGATGACGAAGTATTGCCCAATGGACCCGTTCACCGTACTTCCCGTAGATGATAATTTCATACAGTGCATGGCACCTCTTAGCGAATTTGCGGATATCGCGCAGGGGGATGTTGCTGCTTGAGCCCGGATTCGAGGAGTGAAGAGGTGAATTACTCTGGTCATCAAGGGAGGAAGGGATGTCTGCCGAGCTTGGCAGTGACCTGGTAAACTGAACAGGAGATACAGACGGGCTTCTCGATACAGATCGACGATTAGACAAGGTTGGCGAGGGTGGCAGTATCGTGAAATGCCGCGGTGAGAGTGTAACGGCGACTGAGCCCAATCTCATCGCGTTTGAGAATGGGAGGACCATAGATAATAACTTTTGGAAAGGCTCCTCGAAGGCAATCCTCAAAACCTTGTCACCGTTAGCACAGGTCTAGCTATGCGGATGAACTTACCCGAAGATCAGGACAGCTCTCAAGTGGCGTCCGGAGGTTATCGCATGACCAACTCCACCAGTCACATTCAAGGTGTTGAAGGTCTCTCGCATTTTCAAGGGATCGAACAAAGGCAGACGGGACGGTTTTCAGGATCGCCACGTCATGAACCTGATCTTGGAAAGGGCTAGACGTTCGTCGGATGATAAGGTGTGTTAGAGAAGTAACTGGAAGGTTTGACAGGGACGATAAATGATCAATGTTCCATGCATGCTGAATCGAGTTTTCATTTATGTTGACCTGGAAGTGTCGAAGGCGAGATGGATAATCGAGTATCTTCTCCCAGAGTGTCTTAGAAAGTCTCCCTGTGATCTTGTAAGAGTATAATGCAGGAAATTAATGATAACTGACCCTGAACCTCACGCAATGTGAACGCCTCTAGATGTTCGCAGAGGGGTAGAAGGGTTACTAGGCTCTTGTCAGAGAATCTACTCCCGTCCGAACCGATTTCTATGCGTTTCAGTTTCGAGCAGGCAGAGCCAATCTGTTGACACAAGAGCTCGTCTAGCCAGTTTGTATCTATACAAACCTCTTCCAATTGCGAATCCGTCTCTAGCATGAACAGGAGTCGGACAAAGGAGTGTACACCACTTTGTGATAGACGGGATACTCGAATTGACTTCAGATTCAAGCTTGACAGAAGCGGTAGGGATAGGCCGTTCCACCGTGGAAGAGAAGCTAATATTGCTCTGGAAACCGGTAGGAGACGCTCTGCGGGCATATAGTAAAAAGATGTGAGTCGCCGGTTATGTGTTGAGAGCATTTCGCAAACACCATCGGGCGGTGTTACCGTCGCCTTCCACGAAAAGGTTTCCAAATTGGACAAATACCTGAGTAAATCTAGAAGATTCTGGGCAGTGATTGGGTTTGATTCGACGCCCTCAGAGCGTTTCTCTCGCATTGAGGGGCTCTCAAAGCCTATATAGGAAGGCCGAGGCTCCCAACTCTTCAAGTTGGAAGGGTCGACAATGAGCAACTGACGAACATATTTCCCATATCTTCCAGGATTCAGAAGGATTGAAGAAAGTGGGTTATGTCCGATTTGTGATTGAAGATGCTCCGTGAACCTTCGCATATCATCTTCCACTATAAGGATGCCAAAGAGCGAGCGACAGGATGCTCGAAATATGGTACTACCGAGCTCGGATAGGAGCATAATGCGCGAGGGGGGTGAGGAGGAAACGACATAGGAGATTATGTCTGTAGAACGTGAGTAAAGTGAACCCGCCACCAGGACGCGACTGCAAACCGTCGAGTATCCGGTCGGGTAATCCCTCAAACCAATGTCTCGATTGTTGTTGCTTATCGCTAATATCCATGTTCTCTATAATAGGTTTCTTTCCAATTCTCTGCAGCTACGACTAATTCGATAAACGTGGGCGACACGATACAATACCGAGTGATTCCGAGCGTTTCAAGGTACTTCAGCAGATTGATGGACCTGCAAATGATTGTACATCAGCTCCTGGCCAGAAACAGACTATCACCACTCGACTCACCCGCCACAAATAACAAGGGGTTGGTCCTAGCCAACGTATACAGTACGAGGACGGTTCTAATTGTAAAGATAAGCACATAATTCGACCTTGCAAAGTCCGGGATACATCCAGACGGACTAGCCAGGCGTACCCTTTGCAGTAGTTGGGTTGGTCGGAAGCCAAGTCTCATTTCGCTCCTAGCTTCATTCGGATTCCGGATTCAACCTTTTGGGCCAAGTTCATGAGATGCTGGCGGGGATGGAGGAATTTCCGACATACTACATTTACGGTTTTAGCTATGGGTAAGCTCATTTGGTAAAGATATTGTCGCCTCGTTCGTCGTTAGACTAACCTTCCAAGAATCATCTGCTGATGACACCTGCGTTGCAATACTGGATGGAAAAAGGGTCTTGTCCAACGTCGTCATGAAGCAGCATGCCAAGTTAGGTTGGCCCTTTGAATCTAGTCCGCAGTGTTGTGACGAAAATCCACCAGTCATAGAGAATTTGGAGGGATACATCCTGCAGTTGCAATAGAAGCACATCAACGCAACATGGTGAGTACATCGATTTTACTTTCCAAATCGTTTTAAAATTTGCAGCCTCGAGCCCTCAGGCAAGCATTACGCGAAGCGAACATGAAAGTGCAAGAAGTAGATGGCATAGCGTTCACACGTGGACCAGGTTAGCTATCTTCACGATCAGTTACTCCTTCTCACTGTTATCCAAGGGATGGGCGGGTGCCTTTCGGTTTCTGTGAATGCCGCCCAGAACCTCGCCGCCGCTTTGAACAAACCGATGGTCGGGGTACACCATATGGTTAGTAACAATCCCTCCTCTTTCAGGATATCCTCTCATTCATTCTGCAGCAAGCACATGCGCTCACCTCTCAGTTCACCAACCCGGAGGAGACTCACGGATACCCGTTTCTCACCTTGCTTATATCGGGAGGTCATACCATGATTGTTCTCGTGTCTTCTTGCCAAGAATTTAAGATTCTTGCTTCTACCGTTGACGTTGCGATCGGCAATGCCTTTGACAAGACAGCTCGCATGTTGAACATTTCACCAGATCCGGGAAGGGGATACGGTTATGCACTTGAAAAATTCTGTTGTTCAGAAAGCTGGATGTCGTACCACCGGGGCAAAGGAAGCACGCAATATCCTTTTCCACCTTTAGCCCACAACGTGCCTAATCCCACCCAATCTCATGTTTTTTCGTTCTCAGGTCTGACAGCAGCTGTTGATAGAGTGATTAGATCGAACGATTTCGACGAAGAGGGACGACGAGTCGTAGCTTGTGCATTCCAAGACGCCGCTTTTGCGCAACTCGAGCTTAAGCTACGAGGTGCGTTGAAATGGTGCCAAGGCAAAGGGATTTCAATCGGCTCGGTAGTCATCAGTGGCGGCGTTGCGAGCAACGTTACCCTACGACAGAGGTCGGTACTGGCCTAGCCATCCCGACGTTCTTAACCTTCCTCTAAGGCTCGATTCTTCATTCAAGCATAAGGATAGATATGGGAACTCGTTAAAGTTCGTTTTCCCTCCGCCTGAATTCTGTACAGGTCAGTTGCGTTCTCACATGATTTTCAACCCTGATATCTTCTTAAGATAACGCTGCAATGATAGCTTGGGCGTCAATGTATCGTTTTCTCGGAGGAGACATCGATGGTTCGTTTCATCTTTCGATCATGCTATTCGGCCTCCAGTGGTTCTGATTTTAGCAACAGAATATGGAATTCAACCACTTCCAAAGTGGAGTATTGAAGAGCTTGGGAAAACCTCTTCATGAAGCCAGGGGCATATCATTATCGGCTCGGAGACCTCCTTCCCCGCATTGGCCCGCGATGATTCTGCTGACTGCCCCACTCCGGCAAGGCGGTTGGTACCATAAGCGCAGGGGGCCTCGTTGTGATAATGTCTTGGTCCCTTTACCGTGGGGTCATAGGGCACAAGACATCGAAGAGGTGTCACTTCCTGAAGCCGCTTCAACTGTATTGGTCTTGATATAGTAGGCCAGAAGGACTGTTTTTCGCAATCTGAAGGAGGACTTCCAGGCGGGTTGACCGACGTTGGTCCCATGCCCCACGTCACATTTGTCTTCTTTACATCGAACGTATTGATATAGTTTTATTTTATCATTTTTATCATGTTAAAACTCGACATGGGTTCAAGACTATGTGTCATGGGTGAGCTTGAGCCTGCTCGTATTCAACTTGATCGGAGCCTCATCAACCAACATTTTGGCGCGCACCCGACAAGCGGTGACCAATTGCAGCGCTTTCACAAGGTTTTACAGACATACCATATTTTTGGGCTGTGAGACTCCCAACTGATTCGACGAAGGCTAAAGAAGCAACCATCAGAAGAGGGGGGATTCTGGGTCTGTTTGAATCCCAACGACGAGGTACGCGACGTTGGACGACAGATTTAGGATTCTCTGGGCTTCTTCAGTGACATTGAATGTGCCGCCCGTCCTGGAAGGCAACGTTGAACGATTGAAGCTCTGCGATTGGGTGAGCCATCACCGGGACTAGGAGCTCCGTATGCGAATTCCACTCCAAAACAACAAATTCGCCCCGTACAAGTCGCCGACGTCGTTGGGACCATGTGGTCCTAACGCCGGTACCAGCGGCCAAACCAGTCGCCGTAGCAGCCGCTGAGATCCCCTCCCCATATTAATGGCTCAGACACGAAACGAAACACCCTTTTTTACCTCCTTTCGTGGTCTCTCTCAACCTCTCGGTCGTTGATCCCACCAACGGTCTGCAGCCACTCTTTTGGTCCTCCTGGGACAGCCACTTTAGCAGACTTCGTGCTCAACCTGGATCAATCGGTTCTCTGTTTCACGAGAGAACCCATACAACCGATTTCAACCCTTTAAACGACCAATCGTGCGTTCCCTTAGCTTCTGCCCCGCATAGTCTCACCTGCATCCCCACACGACTACGTTCCCTCACGACAACTGTGGGTACGCCGTATACTTAGCCCCCCGACCACAGACACTGGGCCATTCTCCTTCCCCACCTTTAAACCGCAAATCTCACAATGGCTACTTGGCAACAACATGCACGCCATTCTAGCGGACTAGGGCCATTCGGTAGTCAGACCTCCTTACCAGGTAAAAATTACTGCATAATAAAGGCACAGTGATGTGTTTGCTCACGGCTCCTCTGCAGGTCATGCCGCAAGTATGGGAGAAGATCACGACACTGCCACCTATGCCCCCACCGAGAAGGCCCCTAATCAGGCAAACCCAGGCCAGAACGTTCCTTTCTACAAGCGGAGAGGGTTCATTATATGCCAGATCGTTACGGCCATCATTGGCATCATCATGATCTTTGTGATGTTATGGCCGATCGTTCATGCCATCGCGCAACATGTCCTCAACGTGTCTCACATGAATATAGAGACCAGTATGATAGAATCGCCGCAGAATGGGTCGTTCACTGTAGGTGACTCTCGGCTGTTGGTTCTCTGGCTGACGATCCTTTAGCTAAAAATGGGCGGCTATGTGACAAATACTGGCATCATTCCGGCTGTAATTCATTGGACAGAGCCTGTGCGAGTGAGTAAAAGTGCAGAGTAATGGAACCTAGCCTCATTCAAATTGTCAGGTGTCCTGGATGCGCGACTATGGCAAGGATAACGAGACAGAGGTCCCTATCGGGACCATGGTGCTTGATGACCTCGTAGCCAAGAATAAAAGGGCCAACATCAACCAAACGACAGAGTTTAACATTGTCGATGAGGCGTCGTTCGGGCTTTTTACGCAAGACATGATCACAAAGCCCGAGTTTACATGGCGTCTTGCGTCTGATAACGTATGTCAATCGTCTGGGGGTACATCAGCTTCTTATCTTTCTCGCCAGCTTAAAGTCAACGCCGCCAAGTTTCCACAGGCGAAGGGGTTACGTTTTCGAAAAGACGTGACCTTAAAAGGGATCAATTCATTCAATGGAAGCGTACTACTCAAGGACTTCTCGCTCCCAGGAGTGGACCCAGCTGGCGGACTCAAATTTAGTACCACCACCCAGATGACCAACACCAGCCCGTTTACCGTTGATCTTGGAACAGTGGCATTTGATCTGGAATACGAGGGTGTCAACTTGGGACGGGGAACTGCCAATGATGTTGTCATCAGACCTGGTGACAACGATGTGACCCTCACTGGTCGCATGATTCCCCAGACGAGTGGTTCTGATCTAGTCAAGGTCGGAAAGCTCTTCACAGCATATTTAAATGGGGAGGCTTCCCCAGTACTAGCGCGCGGCGTTTCCACAAGGCAGAGCGATGGTACCTATATATCATGGCTCAGCGATGGAATCACTGCCCTAACACTCGAAGTTCCACTCAAGGCCCCAAACGCCATCAACGCCATCAAATCTATTTCTATTGGTTATTTGAATCTCACTTTTACCCCAGAAACCGCATGGTCGCCGCAATCTTCCACCGATGATCTTCAGGCAACCATGTCCCTACCCTTCGGCTTTCCTATGGATGTTTCCCAAATCGCAAACTCTTTTTCAATTGTTCAGAAGGGCGTCAATGTTGGCTCACTCGACTCACCGCTCAGCACGGCATCGTCCGATATCCATGTCGTCAGCTCCAGCCTGACAGAAGGCTCTTTGAGCATCAATCTAGCCCCAAGTGCACTTCGAGTTCCCACCAATGCCCATAGCCAATTCGGAGAGTTCAATAAAGGCCTGACCCAAAGTCGCCAAGCTACCTTCCAACTAGTTGGCAGCGCAAAGACTGTAGCTACTCTCCCAATTGGAACGATCACCCTGGATCCCATTAAATTCAATGTGACATCCACCTTGGATGGCTTACAGGGCCTCAATGGATATACACATATTAATGCTGTCGACATGAAAGGTGGCACCCCCGACTACCTCGAGCTTGCCATTGACGTCAATATCTATAATCCTTCCTCCCTCAATCTGGAGGCCGGAGACCTAACGCTGCAGCTCTATAGCGGTAGCAGTTTATTAGGAACAGCCTTGATGCCGGATCTACATCTTTCCCGTGGCAACAACTCTATTAGTGCCTCTTCACAATTCCGAGCCAACGATACCCCGGAAGGCATTGCGACTCTGACGAGATTCTTGGCCTCTCAAGACAGTGTTCTCACAATTAAGGGCTATGACGGCAGTACACAAGTCGAGTCTCTCTTGCCCGCTTTCAAATCGATGAGTATCGATGCCACCTTGCCCGGATTACAGGGCAAGCTACTTGATACGGCCAAACTCACGGTGCTTCCTACCACCGGGCACGGAAACAACATTGCCCACACGCAAGTCACCTTAAACAACCCCTTTACGAGCGGCTTTACGATCACCACTATTGACTCGAAAGTGCAATACCGTGGAATCCAAATGGGAACGATACAACAGGACACCAATTTCTCCGCTGCTGGGAAACAAGCGACAACATCCCCGGATTTAGACTTCAATCTCAATCTCGATCCCGCGACGATGTTTACTGTGCTGAGGCTACTTGCAGGAGAAGCGGGATTATCCACGGATCAAATCGACGGTATCGTCGCGCTTGGTGGCTATCAATACATACAACCAGTTACGAAGAGAGACTTGGTACCCCGTGGGCTCTACAGGTTGGTCCCTCTGCATGCGATGATCTTTGACTAACAGCCTATTGTAGCGGATTCGACATGCCGTCTTTCGTCGATCAGGCGTTTGCTGTCCTCAAGGCCGATATCAACCTGAAATCGAAGGTCACCATTGGGCAGTATCAAACCACCATGGACTATGCTCAATCAGCTGTCCCCATCAAGACGGATGAGACCCTTCATTTGATCCTCCCAATTCTTGCTCAACCACTCGTTCAAAAGGTCGTGGATGGATCGGTTATGGGGTCTGTAGTTGTTCTTTCTGTCTGTTATCAAATTGCATATTATTGACTTGGAACCATCTAGAATCGACTCCCTGATCATCATGGAACCTCAGGAGACTTCGTTCGGTATGTCCTCGAGTTTACCCTAACGATGCCGCTGAACTATCGAACAGTTACTGCGCTCAAAGGTTCCATTACATCTGCAGGACCTTGTAAGTGCCCCCCCGAGCCCTTCTCACCGCTTTCTCATCTGTTACAGTCGATGCCACCATATCATTCCCGGATGGTTTGTCCGTCTTCTGGAACAACCAACAGCTTGGAAAAATGTCTATGCCAGACGTGCAGCTTGGTAAGCGACTTGCTCTCGTTTGCCGTGCCCCGTCTAACTACCATACAGTTGCCGATGTTGGTGCCACACTCGACCTTAAGGCCAATTTTGTGAGTTTTCTTGTCTCAGTATATACTGTCGATTGACCGAGGTTAAGGCCGTTTCGAATGGGGAGCAATTGGCCGCTTTCACGAAAACTCTGATCCAAGCCGATACATTCGAGTGGGAGATCAAGTGAGTATTACGGGCTAGTTCAGGGCACTTTTTAATATCTTCTGTGTGTAGGGGAGAGAATCTTACGGTCACAGCCATGGGTAAGGTCGTCGATATAGACGCATAGAGATCATACTGACCCTTGCGCCATAGGTATAGCTATTCCTGGTATTTCAATGAGCAAAAAGGTGTCGTTGAAGGGTATGGGTGGTCTCAAGAATGCGGTGACCATCAACACCTTCGATCTCCCAGCCGATGACCCTGCAGGTGGCATCACACTGACACTTGATACCTCACTTGTCAATGTGAGTTGTCTCCTTAGGCTTATTCTGTTGATTTTCTAACCAAAACCACAGCCTTCCCAGGTTGGTATGCAAGTTAACTCTTTGCTCTTCAAGAGTTACACCAAGGCTGGTACCTATTTGGGACCCGTTGCGAGTGTTCCGACAACAAATATGCTTCCTCTATCGACATCTCAAATCAAGTTTGCTGGCCGTATGGTCCCTCAGACCACAGAAGAGGGACTGGCAGATGTATCGAAGATTTTCACAGACTTCATCCATGATATATCAAGCCCGGTTGTTGTTCAGGGCGACGGAGCCGAACCTAACGTTTCTTGGCTATCGGAAGGTGTCAAGACCATCCGTATAGATAGCGTTCTACCATCAAGAGGGCCGCTTAGCATTATGAAGGGCATCACGATCAACGAAATGACGATGGACTTCCCAGCTGGCTCCGCATATGCTCCAATGTCTAGCAGCAGCGATACCGCTGCTACTTTCGACCTTCCATTCGGCTTCGCGTTGAATATTGTTCAATTGGAGCAGACTATTCTTGTTAACTACCAGAACAACCAATTCGCGAAGCTCGCCCTTGGAACTGTCCCGGCGACCACAGACGTTGCCAACAGAATCATTCATCTCAGCTTCCAGAACGTTCCATTCGCAGTGAATAGTGGTGCGGAGAGCGTCTTCCAGAACTTCCTGGCAGAAACTACCACGAAGGGCTCTATCACATTTGGCCTATCTGGCACCGCGAATAGTCAAGCAGAAACATCGATCGGGCGGCTATCGATATCAGGCATCGCATTTGATGTTCAGTCTGTACTTGCGGGTATGTACCTTGACCCCTTTCGTCTGGAGTTTGACTAACCTGCTGCACTGGGATAGGCATCAACTCTTTCGGAGGTACTGCAGCGATCAGTGATGTAAAGATTTCAGGAAGTGGAGGGAATGGCGGGAATGAATACATGTCCTCGCCTCTAAAAACGACGCTTAACAATCCTTCGCACCTGTCCCTCAAAGCTGGGTCGATCACACTGCCCACATTCTATCAAGGTATTCAACTTGGCGAGTCCGTCGTACCGACCTTTAGCCTCGTTCCTGGGTCCAATACATTGGACGCCGAATTCCGGTACCATCCAGCGAACGCCAACGACACTGTGGCCCAGACCTTCCTCCAATCTGTAAGCTATCCGTTGGGTCACCGTTTCTGTCTTCTCATGGCCATTTAGTATCTCGAACAAGGTGGAGCAGTACCTATCACCATTCACGGTGACGCGAAGAGTGCTTCGTTCGATTCCTTGGTTCCCGCACTGCAGCAAACAAGCCTCAGTAGCAGCGTTCCAGGTATTGCTGCTAAGCTTGTTACCCATGTGAACGTGTACATCACAGTAAGAGGACCGTTCCCATTCAAATCAACAGTCTTCCTAACTTGTCCACAGGCGGGGAGTATTTTCTCCAACGAAGTAGAGTGAGTCTCCCCTTTTATACCATGTATTTTATCCTAATGCACCTTATCTTAGGGTCGACTTTGACGTGGCAAATCCGTTGGACACCGATCTCCAGCTTATGCATGTTCAGGTAAGCCACCAGACAATGACGAAGCGAAAGCGTTAAACCTTCTCCAGAGTGATAGCGGTATCAACGGCGAGACCTATGCGCACTTCACCTGGGACTTCCCCAACTTTGTCATTCCGGCTCATTCAACACGCAATAGTGGAACAGTTAGCCACGTAAAGCTCCTCAAAGGTGTCTTTGGATCTCTTCCTCTGGCAGCTTCTCCTACCCTTGATCTTCGTATTGCTCAAACCGTGAGGTTAGTGCGGAATTAGTCGGCCAAGAATACTTTTCTCATCGAATATAGAATCGGAACTAACGGGTATGAAATCCCGTGGCTTCAACTTGTCCAAAATGCGGTTCCCGTCAAGTATGTACACTATAGTTTCTCCTCACAGCTCTGACAAATTCTCCAGGGTCAATATCAACTTGCTTGGTTAATGCATATTCACAAGGACTCGTACCATTTATGTAATACTTTGATATCCAGCCTTAGTGTAAGGAGTTGGTGTTTTCTGGTCTACCGCTACGTCTTGAATTTGAGGGGAGGCAAGCGGAGTTCAAACTCCGACCTGGCCAAAGAGTAATACTGCCTTCGACCCACCATGGCCAAGAATGCAGAAATGAGCAAGTTCATATCTTTATTGCAAGATCCATCTGCAATTTCACGCTTTAAATCGAGCTACGAGCAGTGTCGGGTTCGTTCTCGCAGCTCAAATATGAAGATGACAGACGGCGAGTTGATGAGTGTCTGTGCATATCTTGCTGGTAGAGAGTAAGCTGGAACACATCTACACGCCTAGTGGTCCGTCTAAAACCTTGCAGAATCGCCGGCTCAGCCGCAACACGGGCAACTTGTGCCAAACTTGGCTGTATGACCTTGAAGACATTTGATCATGTGGAAGACGCAGTTCGAGTCATACTCAACCCGAAATCTCCGGTTAAGACGCTGAGCGTTCGTTCGTTAGCGGAGAAGTACCAATTGCAAGCAAAGGAAATCGAGGCTGCTCAAGGTGTCGAGTTTTCGCTCGAGCGTCACATTCCTCAGGCTCTAAAGGATGAACGAGTCATATGTGCCCTCTTTTCGTGTATTTGTACTTATCTGGGATATGTAAGTTGCCTTGTTCTCTTTTGCTTAGATCACATTTGATTGATCCCAAACAATAGTCTCCGGAGAAATGGATGACAGAGGAAGCATGGTTACATGATATAGAAATCGAAGAACTCTCCACGATGACTGAGAGAATAGAGAAGCAGCACGGCGAGCGCATACGCAGTGTCGTCGATAACTACCAAAATACTGAAAGGCCATCGCGAGGAAAGTCTTCCTCCCCATCTAAAAGGACGCTTTATCAAACCCTCAACTCACAAACGTCGTCTGGGCTTACACCGAAGAGGAAAGCGGCAGAAGGGTCGCCAACTAAGTCTACGCCAAACAAAAGGATGAAGGTTGCTCCTAAGCAAGCACCATCGGTCACAACAGCACCTTCATCACAGCGTGGTGCATCTCCCGTACCATCATCGGATTCACTACCCACTACGTTCCCTTCGTCCGGAGATCGCGATGAGGATACAATATCTCGAGATGCGATGGCCTTGGATTCACCAGCACGATCCCCTAGCCCTGATATACTTCCAGAGGAAGACATCGTAGTTGAATCACTGGACACTCTAGACTGGGAAACTCTGGCTCATCTCCGCCGGCAAGCAATCAAGAAGCAGCAGCGAGGCTTAAACATCAATCGTAATAAGCGATTTACAACAGTTTTTACAGACAGACAATTCTGGAGTATAGACAATATCTAGCTTGAAGACAAAAAGAAAACATAATTAGCACCATGAGTTGACCAGGCGATCATAGCTGGCGTGAACGCGGTAAACCCATACTATTTACTGGTTTCAAGTTCTCAAAGGTACCAGACTTGAGCATTCCTAGCCCGAATTTTGGCAGCTTGCCCATCGAGGGGGGAAACGTCTTCTCACGGACGGTTTTGATTGTTAATTCTTCCACCTCCGATGATATCCGGTCGAAGTCGGATTTGAGAAGCGATCCTCTGACAGTCTCCAACTCGACTTTACGAAGACGAGGGTGCCCCCTCTGCCGTCGTGCCTCCAGTAGAGCCCGCAGCCTCGGCAGCTCGACTTCCCATAGTCTCAAGGAGGAGATAGATGGCCATGCATTGGTAAGGAAACCAATTAATCCATCATCCAAAGCCATGAGGGGAGAAAGTCGTAAATCTGTGATATTCGGAAAGGCCGCTTCGACTATTCCGTCCTTTCCATCGTACAACATCCCAAAGAATTCAAATCCAAGGTGCCGAGCTGTGGAGAATAGAGCTGCATTTGGACGGTGAAGTATGCTATGGAATCGCTCTCGACTGAGTAGCCTTAGGCTCAGTCGGAGATCAACGGTTTGAACTCTCTCAAAAGAGCAGACAGCCAGTAGCCTTCGAGCATCCTCTCCGCTCATGGAGAACAGGAGTGTCCTCAAGGATTTAAAGTGAAGAGTGCCAAGGGTCGTCTCCTCGTGTGGTGAATCTCCCAAGGTTCCTTGAAGAGCAAAATATTCCAGGGTAGACTCGAGGGATTTAAGCATCTGGAATAGGGATTTGTAACTTGGTGGACGTCGGTCTTGTCGAGAGGTATGAAAAGGTCCCAATTCGAGTCTTGTGACTGAGTGATGTGTCCAATTCCATGACGGAAAGGGTATAGCCAGTTTGATCTCTCTAAGAGCGGGATATGCGCCTGATAGTAGATCGACATGTGATTCATCGGAATCGGAAGGTACGGGTTGGATGCCGACGAGTGCGATATGTACGAGACACCGAGTATCGGCGTTTCTGTCGTAGAGGGGTATGCAGATGTGTAGCCAGTTGACAGGGATGGTAATTTCGATGCTTCTCCAGCGAAAGCACTCCCTGTTGACAAGGCTGAAGAACTCTTCGTATTCTGGCTTATTTGGTGGCATATATTCTGGTGGGCTACTCCCTGCTCTGACAAGGATCTCTATATCGAGGAGAGCAGACTTCGAAAGCTCGATGCACCTCTTAACGAACATGTTCTTCTCATTGGGAACATATTTGACTTTGCTCCATAGCAGTGCGTCCCCAAGGGCAACACTGCGGAACCGACTGCATACTCTGCTGGCCACCTTCTGGAACTGTAGGTGATTATTGCCGCTGTTGGTATCTGCCCCATGTTGGAAGATTTTCCTCAAAACATCGTCGGGAAGGTGACAGACTGGTGCGGTCTGCATGCCGCTAGAGGAGGGGAGGACTAAGGTTGGCTCCCGTCGTGGGCAGAGGGGAGACCAGCTCGAAGGTTGTTTCAGGCGGGTAGAATTAAGAAGTAGATAGCATTCATGAATAATTTGAATAAACAAATTATGAAAAACCCTTTGCCCAGTAATGTCAAAGAAGACAAATGGGGGTAATTTCACCGACCGCGATGAGATGTACCATGTTGGCTCGAGCCATAGTCCATAGTGGCTCCCCATGAAGGAGCAAGGAAAGGCGTGGAGGAGGCGTTATAGACTAGGAAGCGCCTCTGAAGACGCGGAACGGTGATTGCCACGCCACAATTGTCGCCGATAACTAGTCATCTGAGAGATGGAATATATCAGTTAGAATAACGCCCCGATCCTCTACCAATGGTCTTTACAGACAGACAATCCAACCTGAGGACGAAAAGAGGACATAATTAGTATATACAATGAATTGACAAATCAATCATAGCTGACATAGACGCGGTAAACCCATGCTACTCACTGGTCTCCCGTCTTCACAAATTGCTGGTCTTGAGCATCACAAGCTTGAATTTTGGCAGGGCTGTGCAGCGTTCCCACTTCGGACCGGCAGTTTTGATTGTTAATTCTTCCACCTCCGATGATATCCGGTCGAAGTCGGACTTGAGAAGTGATCCCCTGGCGATCTCCAACTCGACTTTACGAAGACGAGGGTGCCCCCTCTGCCGTCGTGCCTCCAGTAGAGCCCGTAGAGTCGACAACTCAGCCTCCCGTAATTGCAACAAGGATATAGATGGCCACGCATTGGTTAGAAAACCAAAGGATATATCACCAAAAGCCAGATTGTGAAAAATTTGTACTTCTGTGATATTCGGGAAGGCCCCTTCTATTATGCGACCAATTTCAGCGACCTTCATTCGAATGAATTCGAGCCTCAGGTACTGAGCTGTGGAAAATAGTGCTGAATTTGGACGGTGAAATATACTATGGAATCGTTCTAGGCGTAGCTTATGGTTCAGTTGGAGATCGACGTTTTGAACCCTTTCGAAAGAGCACGCAGCCAGTAGTTTATAAGCATCCTCTCCGAACATGGGGAAGGTGAGCTTTTTCAATGATTTAAAGTGAAGAGTGCCGATAGCGGTCTCTTCGTGCGATGAATCTCCCAAGACTCCTCGAAAAGTAAAGTGCTCAAGGGTGGGCTCGAGGCACTTAAGCATCTGGAACAGCGATTTGTAGCTTGGTGGATGTCGATTTGGGACAGAAGGATGAAAAGGTCCCAACTCGAGTCTTGTGACGGAGCGAAGCGTCCAATTCCATGACGGCAGGAAAATACCCAGTTTGACCTCTCTAAGCGCGGTATATACGCCTGGTAATAGTTCGAGACCCGAGTCGTTGGAGCCGAAAGCTGTAGGGTATGTGCAGACGAGCGCGATATGTACGAGACGCCGAGTATCGGCGTTTCTGTCGCAGAGGGGTGTGCAGATGTGTAGCCAGTTGATAGGGATGATAATTTCGATGCTTCTCCAGCGAAAGCACTCCTTGTTGACAAGGCTGAAGAACTCTTCGTATTCTGGCTTGTCCGATAAGCGCCTCTTCTTGCTATTGAAGGTTATATCGAGGAGAGCAGACCTCGAAAGTTCAATACATTTCCTAACGGACATGTTCTTCTCGTTGGGAACATATTTGACTTTGCTCCATAAGAGTGCATCCTCAAGAGCAACTCTACGGAACCGAGTGCACACTCGGCTGACCACCTTCTGAAACTGTAGGTGATGCTTGCGATGGTTGCATTCTGCTCCATGACGGAAGATTTCCCTCAAAATATCGTCTGGGAGGCGACAGACTGGTGCGGTCTGCATACCGCCAGGGGCAAGAGGAGGAGAGGACCAAGGTTGGCCCCCACCGTGGGCAGAGTTGAGGAAATAAGTTCTTAGGCGAGTATAATTCAAAGGAGGATAACATTCATGAATGATGGTTGAATAAACAAACTGTACAGAAACCGTTGGCCCACTAAAGTTAAAGCAGCAGAAGAAGGCGCTTTCATCGTGATTAGGAAATGCAAGTCGTAGCCAGTATCTGGCCTGGACATAAAAAGAGGATACGAATAGTATTGCAGTTTGAAAAATTAGGCATGAATAGCATAGACCCTATGAATCCATGCTATTTACGTTCTCGAAGGTTGCAGCCTTAGTTAAACATTTCTAGCTTGCCCATTGAGGGGTTCTTCTAATCGTTAATTCTTCTACTTCCAATGATATTCGGTCAAAATCAGACTTGAGAGGGATTCCCTTGACATTTCGTATCTCGATTTTACGAAGGCGCGACAGTCCCTTCTGCCGTCGTGCCTCCAATAGCTCCCACAGCCTTGGCAACTCGATTTGCCATAATCCTAACGAAGATATAGATGGCCATGAGTCGGACAGAAATCTAGTCAATCCATCATCCAAAGGTATGAAAGGGGATATTTGTAAATCTGTGATATTCGGAAAGGCCGCTTCCAATATGCGACACTTTTCGTTGTCCAAAGATCTAATATATCCGATATCCAGATGTTGAGCCGTGGAAAATGGGGCCGAATCCGGGCGGTGAAATATACTATGGAATTGCTCTCGGCTGGATTGCCCTAGTAGGAGATCAACGTTTTCAACCCTCTCAAAAGAGCAAACAGCCAGTAGTTCCTGAGCACTGATCGATTCCAAGGAAAACACAAGTGTTTTCAATGCTTTAAAGCTAAGAGTACCAACGGCCCTCTCATCGTGTGGTGAGTCTCTCAAATATCCTCGGAGAGCAAAGTGCTCGATGGTGGATTCGAGGTATTTAAGCATCTGGAAAAGATTTTCATAGCTTGGTCCATGTCGAGGCTCATGTTGAGCTCCCCGAGCACCAAAAGGTCCCAACTCGAGTCTTGTAATCGAGCGACGGCTCCAATTCCACGATGGAAGGGATGTAGCCAGTTTGACTTCTCTAAGAGCAGGGTATGCACCTGGTAGTAGCTCAAGATGCGAGTTATCGAAGTCGGAACCTACGGGGGTTATACTGTAGAGTGAGATGCGTACAAGGTACGGAGTATCGGCATTTCTGTCCCAGAGGGGGGTGCAGATGGGTAGCAAGTTCAAAGGGATTATAATGTAAACGCTTTTCCAGCGAAAACACTCCCTATTGACAAGGCTGAAGAACTCCTCGTATTCTGGCTTGTCCGATAAGCGTCCACTATTGCCATGGAACGCTATATCGAGGAGAGCAGACTTCGAAAGCTCGATACATCTCCTAACAAACACGTTCTTGGGAACATATCTGATCTTGATCCATAATAGTGCGTCCTCAAGGGCGACGCTACGGAACCGAGTGCATACTCGGCTAACCACCTGCTGAAACTGTAGGTGATGATTGCCATCGTTGGTTTCTGCTCCATGCCGGAATATTTCCATCAAAATGTCATCTGGAAGGCGACAGACTGGTGCGGTCTGCATCCCGCCGGACGCGGAGAGGACCAAGGTTACCTCCCAAAGTAAGCAGTGTCGAGGAAATAAGTACTCAGGCGAGTAGAATTAAAAGGGGAGTAGCATTCATAAATGACGGTTGAATAAACAAATTGTACAAAAGCCCTTTGCCCAGTAACGTTGAGAAAGAAAGGGTTCCACCACGACAAGAACAGATGAGGTGCAAGACGGCTCGGATGATGATGGCTCCCGACGAAGGAGGAGACAGGTGTGAAGTCAGTGCTAAGACGCGCCTCTGAAGACGCGGAACAGTGATTGCTAGGCGGACAGTTGTCGCTGATTACCACTTAGCTGAGAGATAGAAGAGAGGCGGTTGGACGACCTTGCGTCCTCGTGTTGATGCATCAGTTCAGCATATCTATAGATTCGATTAGATTCCTTAATGGACCCTAGCCAGAAACGACTCACAGGAGCTTAAATCTGACCAACTCCGCTTCGTACTCTTCCTTTTCGACTTTAGCCCTCACAAGCTGATTCTGTAGCGTGATAAGCTTCGCAATCACAATAACATATACTGGAGGAATCACTTACAATCACATCGCAATGCTCTGTTTCTACTTGAGCATAGGACTCTTCCAGCTTTTTTCTGCATGGCCACAATAAGTCTGGATAGAAGCAGGGACCCAAGGTTGAACGTACATTCGGGCCTTCAGCATGCGATTTTCATTCCGGAGACTATCCATTTCCATCAGGTGAGCCGTTTGGGCTCTTCGCATCTCTATATATTCTCCCGCATAGCCATCCAATTGGAAAGGAGTGATCCTCAAGGCTGTGGCGTCGCGAATGAAGTCATCTATGCGCAGATGCTCTTCCTCGCCGTCTCTCAACTCCCTCTCTTCCTATTGGAAGATGATCTCAGGTGTGTTCAACAGATTTGGAAGGAGAAGGGACCTACTTTATAGCAATCGAGTATATTCGATTTCAGAAACTCCAGTATCTGGTCGAATCCCATACTTAACAACGCAACTTCGTTCTTCTGCAAGAGAAGGACACTAAAGCTGAAAACGGCATCGACGCCCGTGGCTAGAACATGATCGAATATCCGGAAGACTAGCTCCAATGGGAACCTAGACATCCGTCGGTGTGAGGCAATTCGGACAAGCAGCGAGACATACCTATAGGCAAATAGGGTCATGAACCATTGGGAGCAAAACATGCTCAATTTGACCCCCTGTCGCAAGAAATGGATGTGGAGGACGGGTAACATGTCTTCAATCAATCGACCGAATTGAAATAGGCGCAACTGTAGGCCTGGCATTTCAGGTAAGAAATGGCCGCGGAGTTCGTACGATTGCATCAGGCGGACGAGTAAGCAGAAGGCTTCTTCGTCAGGGCAGACGAGGAGAAGAGGTGCGACAATGAAAGGAAGACCCTGACAATATCCACACTCCGGATCATAACTAGGAGCTACTTGTTAGTAAGAGAAGGAGTGAAGGTTGAATTCAGTTACAGCGAATAAGCCTTTAACACGTTGAACAGTGATTCCTGGCCAACTCCTTGGCCATCATTGAAGAATGCATGGTGAGGGAAAGTACGACCAAGATCCCGTGTAATCGATTTCTCATGAGGACTCTGCCCTTTAATGAGGTTCGCATATATCGCCTCTAGTTCCACGTCCTTCGATGCGGACCTAAATTGGACGTTAGTCGACAGGTGTGACCATAATCATCATCATCCATACATTAATTGCCACAGCATACCCCGTAGACTCGGCGGAATCCCCGCCTCGATAGCCTTGGCAAGAGTCTTGGGTTCGTTTCGGGCAAATGATTCGTAGTCACTCATCACTCCGCCCCAGAATTCTATTGCACAGTCCATTCCAGTCAGTACCAGCCAAAACTTGATGAAAGAAACGTACCCCAGTTGATCCCGTCACCCGTCACTGATTCAGTGTCATCGCCTTCTTGTGATCTTCGGACCTGGTCAAACTCTGCTTGAAGCAAATTCTTTCCATCCATACTAGCACGCGTAGGACTGAGCGCTTCCTTTTCCAATTTTGCCAAAATGAAGTCTGCATGAGTATTTGGCTCTGACGCGGCACTCATTGGGTCTGCAGGTGAAGTGGGAGACAGTACTGCTGTATTTTTTGGATCTAGAGACGCTTCCGACGCGAGAGTCTCCACGTGCGGAACCGCTGTCATGTTGGCCTTTTCCTTTGTCGACCTTGTAGAGGCCAATGTCGCGGACATGGATGTCCTCGGAGTGACGAGGGAAATTTCCATATTCGTCGTGGACGATACGGAGGAACGCCGTGGGCTCGAGAATGTAGTAGCTATCAGGCCGCTGGAAAGCGGCTCATGCGGCGTTGCAGAGAGTGAAACGTTTGAGAACCGGGATTCGTCTTCTACAATGTCCTGGGTTTCATGAGGTTCCTCCCGGTTCGTTACAGCTGTTGGCGTTGGTTCGTCAGCTGTAACTGGTGACAGAAGATCATCCACGGGCGATGGCTTGTTCTCTTTTGCTGGGGATTTGGGCTCCTTTGGACGGTCGGGGGTTGTGAGGTGTACTACCTGCGTCTCAGAAGTGGGTGTGGGTTTTGTAGGTTCAGCCATGGTGGTCGTCGTTGACATCCAAATCTAATAGGTTCGTCGTTGCGAGGCGGAACAGAAGCCAAATAAAAACGAGAGTATAAGCAAACACGAAATTCGAAGGAGACGAAATTATTGAAATCGTTGTTGTCGTTATTGGGCCACTGATCAACTGATGCCCTGTAGGAGTTCACGAACGAGTCTAAGCCGTCATAGCCACCCTCGTCCCAGGATACATGGGTCGATAAGCCCCTTGACTTGAAGCTGTGATCAAGCTATGAGAACGATGCTTGTCTTTATTAGAATTCACATGAGTAGATGGAGGAAATTTTGATATTGATGAAGGACATTACACAACATAAACACGAAGAATAAATCAAAAAGTAGTACAATTTATGTGTATATGAGGATCGTCCAGTCGACCAAAGAGGATCAAATCATGCAGCAATTGGTTTAGTCGGGTCGCCTGTAGGTTCTGGAGGGAAACGATAGGATTGAAGGTCTGAGGCACCAACGGGTGACGACATGAAGGAGAATGTACTAGAATCTCTTGGGCCAGTACGACCTTGTCGTGTCCTCGCAGAGTTGAGGGTCGCAACGCTATCCGATCGGTCTTGGAGGGGATCCCGTTGCTTGATATGCCAGCATCGCAATACTTCGTCTTGTGAGGCAAAGATGAGGAATATCATTGGTCCAAAGGTGGCAACCAAAATGTCAGCAATCGGTAGAGTGTAGTTGACCAGGGCTATACAAGACAAGCTAACGAGTGGTCAGCGACGTCAAAAGCACAGGCGAAGCACAAAATACTCACATCAATGCAACAAGAACAAAGATTCCAAAGGCGAGGACGCGCAAAAAGACGGAGATATCACTACCTGTCTCTGCACGCCCGAATTTGCGAGAAATGCGATATCTCTTATAAACGATATAGATTGTCCATATTTGGAAGACAGACGTCGAAAGCAAGAGTAAGAGAGATGCGACAGAAGAGAGTGTGGTTATAATTGTGTTGTTGGTCATGCAGTAGAAATTTTGGCGCGTCACGATCGAGTTTGCACCGACCTATCCATGAAATTAGAACCATTGTGGACTGATGAGACTCTACCAACGTACCACTGAACCGGCCAACACGAAAGCGACAAAGATGAGGTAAGGAAACGCAATCAACTGACAGAAGAATGAATTCCGGCCGTCTTCAGAAATATTAATTGAGACATACCATTGCGTTGAATTGAGTATCCGAGAAACATGGAGTCTGATCATGGTGAACTTGCCAGGCCAGTCTCCATACCTGAGGGGCTTGAGTGTCAGACATTCAGCTCACGAGGGAGATGCCATAACGTACCGTAAGCACGAGAGATAACGCTAGACAGCTCAGTGCTGGAGGAAATGCCAGCATCAAGGCGCTTTGAGCATGGCAAAGTGCAGCTGGCGGAGATGGCCCATGTAAATGGTTGGTGAAGAGGCTGTAACCGATACAGATCAGCCCCCCAAAAATAGAGATAAAAATCACTTGACATACAGGATGCATGCTACGAGGGAGAAACCGATGTAAAAGGACGTGTTCGCTGATTTGGCGGCGACAGGCTTCGTCAGCGCTCCTGCTCGTTGTGGCCTTGGCCCAAAAAACAAAAAATTACCTGGGAGGAGCGGATTTGGTCTTGTGGACCCGGGTTGTCTAAATCCGAAGAGTAATGTTGCAGTGAGCAGTGTTTGAGTTGCTAGAGAGAAGATATGGAGTCCAAAGAAACCGATTTCAAGTCCTTTGGTGCTCATTACAGCTCGCAATGAGCATTCTTGTCCGCGGAGTACGTATACCAAGGGTCTGGTAGGAGTTCAAGGAGTTTATGGAGCTCACAACTGCCCATCTGGTCCAGTCTGGCGTAAAGCTTTAGCGGCGCACGAGCCATTAGCGTGGCAGAATTCAAAAGGTCAATTGCTCCCCGATAACCGCAGTTATCTTGTACACGGGTCCACAATCAAAATCCGCAAAAACTTTGCTAAAAACCTCTACCTCCAAAGGAATATCTGAACAAGATTCCTGTTTTCTTCTTCTTCTTCTTTAATCGTCATCTTCGTCAACATTACCATACTCGAACATTCCGGCCCGCTCCGTCTTCGCAGCACGTAGATTGTCTTGCAATATCTTCGTGATAGCCGGATAATTACTTGCGTATTTCGCCGGGGTCCCCTTGCGGTCGATCGTCGCATACCCCTCCCGTACAAGGTCCGCATTGATAGAGGCAGTACCAGACTTTGACGCCGGATCCGATGGGTCAATCAAGCGTAGGTGAAGTAAACCTCCTTCCTTATAGTCGATGTTCGCAATCAACTTCCGTTCCTCGCACAAGTTCCGGAATCGCGCGACCGCTTCCTCATAGTATTCGCTCGTCGGTGCAACCATCTTTACAAAACTGTTCATCGGTTGCCCAACGATCAAAATAAAGGGTTAGCCTCACGCGGCGGAAAGGGCCATGCTGGGCCACAGAGGGATCACCACCCACCTGAGCCGGGCATCATGTGCTTGGGCTGGTAATGACTTGAATTTGGGCTCCAGCGGTCGAGTGTGTGCAAATGGCACTACTGAGCGGTTGCCGTAGTCGATAAACGTGACTTCCGCTTCGCGCTTGGCCGGGGATGCACGCCGTACTTTGGCACGATACCATTGGCCATCCGAGAATTTTGCAGAGATCAACTCGTGAGTTTTGGGGACAAAGCCAGGTGGCGTCGGAGCATTCTGATAATGCTTAGCGAATTCGACCATGAGTTTCTCCAAAGACGCAATTCCTACGTGTCATAACGTGAATATTATGTTAGGGCGCTTGAAAGGACATCCCGACCTTCCGTGTTCAGTATCTGGATAGAGAACCCAAACTCGTCGGTGCGAATGTCGCTCAGGAGGACATCAATGTATTCGACTTTGGATGGCAATTCTGCGTCAGTTTCTTGTTTAGACGTTTCTTCTTCTTCCACATAGTCCGCCCATATCTGTCCTCCGGTCAGTCGTCCGCATACCGAACACATTCCACGAGCACTCACATTTTTCCGCGCTTGCTTCGCCTCTTGCTCAGCCTCCGTCAACTGTTTGCTCCATGCCAGACTCTCCGCAGAGAAAGCGTGCACTGTCGCCAAGCCCTCCTTCACGAGAGCTAACGCCGCGTTCTCCTTGTTCAAATACATGGCCCCAATGAACCCTCCAGACTTATCCACTGCTTCAAATTCAACTTCGACATCGCGCTGCATGTAGTGACGTGTAGCGAAGTCTGCCGCTTCTTGTCCATATGGCTCACTCTTTTCGTCCTCCCTCCGAGCTGTCTTTGGAGCGCGGATTCCGGCCAACACAAACGTGAGCGTCACATTGTCACGGGGGATAATTAACCTATTTGAATGGGTGAACCATATCAGCAAAACGTTACATAACGAGTTAGTGTGTGCCCCTACTTGAACCTGGAACCAGCAGCAACATAGTCGACGATTGCCGACACACGTTTCTGCCGTTTAAACCCGGATAAAAACTGCGTGGCTCGGGCGAGCGTCTACGGTTGAAAGATTAGCTCACCAGGTCGTTTTGTGCACGCGGAAAAGCAAAAGGGTGACATGCCTCAGATGCGTTCACGAAATTCGGGACAGTACCCTCTTTCCCTGAGTGTAACCCACGCTTCTCATTAATGGCGCTTCAAGATGCCGATTAGATAAGGAAGCGGAGAGTCAACCAATAGGCTTACGTTTGCTCTGCTGCCATCAGTTTATCGTAATCTGGCGATCGGTCCTCATCGTCTCGTTTGTGCCATACGACGCTGGCCAGTCCCTTGTCTATCAACATCTCGGCAACATTCCTGCGAGCGAAAGATCAGATGAAAACCGGAATGAAACTGACGACTCACGTGTGGTTATTGCCAAAGCGGATGGTGACACACTCTCGCTCCTCAAAATTGCCTTCTTGAGGTCGGACAAAGTCAACTCGGGCATGAACCGTCTTTCCGATCAATTTCTTTCGTAAAAACTATATGACACGTGAGGATCACGTCAACGTAATATTCGGTAGAGCACAACAAACCTCTTTGGCCTCTGATGCATAAAACTTTTGCTTGGGATCCGTCGTTCTGGTACGAAAATTAGATGCGATAAAGACTCGTGGATATCACCCACTTTGGTGCTCGGGTTGAACTCAGCTGCACCCGCCTCTCCTTACCAGTGTCCTTCTCTGCAATGCTGATTGTATCGGCACTCCAGACTCTAATCACCTGACCATCGATTGTGCGGCTTTCAGCAGGTCCCTTGGAGCCTGCTGTCGCCGCCGGTCGTGCTTTCCCAGCTGCGCCTTCCTGTTGTGCATACAGGAATTGTTTCTTCTCCTTTGCAGTACTATAAACACAGTCAAGAGGATACTGAATGGCCTGATATGCTTTCCCTCACCTCTCAGCAGCCCTCAGGCGTTCCATGAAACCTCCAGCAGCTAACATACCTGCATGCCAGTCGATTATCTTGGCTAACCCATTAGCGACAAGATGTTCAGCCACGTTGCCAACTGGATGGATGACTATCCCGATGAACATAGTGGCAGGAGGCGGGGGCCCAGAGGAAGCCGACCCGAATGGTGTGGCAGAAGGTGCAGGGAGCGATAGCAGCTTCACTCTGACCAGTCTCTGAAGAAGTCGACTTTCGGTGAAGAACCTAGCCTACATTAAATTCGGATTAGGTCACCAATACCAGCTGGAACGAGGTGGAACAAACATCTTCCGCAAATGGTTCAGGCGTCTCTCCCTCCTTTCCAATTCTTGGACAACGAATCCCAGCAAGTGAAATGGTGACGAGCTGGTGTAGTTCGTCGGAAAGTAAAAGTCGTACCCGAACAGTGGATCCATCCCTTACTTGTTCGACGATACCTGTTGATAATATTCTTTGAGAGTTATTTCAACGTTCGATGGTATTGCAGCATACCGTCGATCATTTGATCTTTCCACTCTTTGATGAACGCTTGAGAGTCAGCGGGCATTGAATTATGTACTGTGCGTTGCTAGCAATTGTTGAGAAGCCATTCGAATCAAAAAGTGAGAATAAACACACTGGTGGGCCCTCTGGACGCCATATACCCCGCCCGGCTTGTTTGGCCTCGTTTTCCACCTCCCTCCTTTTGGAATCCTCTTCGGTTGGCTCACGCTTCGAAAGCTCTTTTGTTCGAGCCCAGCCACTGCGAAGGAGGTCTGTCGCTAAATCCACTCCATTATACTCGACGGTGCCGACGTCCCGTTGAACATCAGCGTCTGTGTTAGAGGGAGGAAGAGCATGGGTTGGTGTAAAGGATACTTCCTTCCCTACTAGCATTTTCCTGAGATTTTCGCGACAGTCGAATGCCCATGCCTTCATATATTCAGCTTCAGTATTGATCTGGTGTAGGGCGATCAGGACGTCGACGAACCTCGTCTTCACGGGTAGAAGTTCCCATACGTGGTGCAGATATATCGGCAATGTGAAGGATACTGCAGATATCGTTAGCCACGAGTGGGTTTTCGAACCCCGCACTCACCGTTCCTTGGAAGGTTGACCAGGCCCAAGGGTCCTATTTCTCAGCACAATACTATCTCCAGATATTACAGCTGTAATTTCATTTAGTGTCTCCTCTGTAGCTTCTGTTTTGTATACCCTCACATTTGACGATCTGTCGAATTATAGGTTATACAGAAGACTATCGAAAATCTAGAACGTACTGCTTTGAGACTGGCCATTTTTCGAGAAGATTGAAGATCCGTGAGCTGTAGAACGACGTGTGTTGCTGGAGTTGAAAGTTGGTTGAACTTCAAGGTTGGACCTGCTCTCTCCCTGCAAACCGGTCTTCACCACGCGAGGTCGACCTTTGCCCTTGATATTACAACACTGAATAACATTAGTGCGCAATCTGTCCCTTCAGGGGGATCCGACCCTCGATAACCTTTTGGATTATGGTGAATTCACTTTCAGGCAGCAGATATGAGAAAGTATGAGTCCGCAGAAACAATATAGGACTGTCTTAAGAGGATAGTAAGCGAGGGTTTGGAGCACAGTACTGTACTGGGATGTGCTGGAAAGCTGGAGAAGCGTTGGTGGAAGAGCTGCCGGCTGGATTCGTACTGAACCAAGATTTATGATTATATATCGGATCAACCTTGGAAAGGACGTCGATCAGTATTGGGAACACCGTTTCCAATGACAATGGGAACCGCGTCGGCAGATTTGGACAGCACGTCGACCCGGAGCTCGAGGAGACGTTTTCACAGACACAGACGGGTACTTGTATTTGGAGAGGAAGAGGACGGAAGTCCCCTCTGAAGCAGAAATCTCCACTTCCGCCGGATGTATGGTGTCTGGTATTTGGATATCCTTACGGTGTAAACCAGTCTCCGCCACTCTATGCATCGAAGACTTTTGAAGCAGATCGGATAACTATGGATAGGGACACCCCTGCGGACCTTGCGGATGCTATTTGATCTTCAGGTGTCGCGGGTGGTCGAGATCAATGAAAATATGAGACAGATACAGCCGAGAGAGCTGGAAGACTCGCACGGTATCTTTGGATAATACTTAATTTTCACGACTGGTTTTATTTGTAGACAATTCGGTTCTGATAGTCAGTCGCCCTTAACATGACGGCCATCTACTGAGGCTGGGACCGTTTGTACACTCTTTGAATCCCGCTACAGCGCACGCTATCCTGCAGCTAGCCAACCCGTCAGCAACACCCAGCACGGGTACTGACTGCGACTAGCTCCAAGCTCATTCCGCTACTTTCTGGTCGAGTTTGTCGAGCGAAACACGGTACGAGAGCATGATGGCGTCTGCATCGACAAACCGAGGGGTCCGTTCCTCTACGAGCGGCACAGTCCCAGCGATGCATTTGGGCTCATTTTCTCGTATGGATATAGCAGATTTTGACTCAAGGGGTCGTTATCCTACAACGCCATCTCCGCAAGACGTCCGCCGTCCGCCGTCTCTAGCCCAGAGCTGGATCACTGGTGATTCAACAGCAATGATTCAACCAAATAGCACTACGGGTGACTATACTGGAGCCCAATTCCAACCTGTAGCTCTAAATGCAGCTGGATCTTACGACAACAACGCAGGCAATCGTCGACCGCCGACTCAGGAAGGCCAAAGAAAGGACTCAAAGGGATCAGCAGACTCAAATTCCGTGCCCATGGCTGCAAATGGTGTCGTTGAACAAGGCGCCTTCAACGATAGTCCGATTCAAGATGCGAACAAGGCAGTATTGCCTCCCGGTCCTCGTCACCCACAAGCCCCTTCTCGTGCTAGTAGTGCTTCCCAAATCAATCAGCCTCAGCCGCAAGCCCCTATGAGGACAGGAAGCAAAGCGCCCGCTCCGTATCCCTTTACACCCTCGACGACCTCGACCCAGCTTCCATTAGGTGCTCAACGTCCAGTAGACCCAGCAAATGTAGATCAGTCATCGTTTGTACCCACCACTCTCAACTATGGCTCGACAATGTTACAGGTCCAGAATGCGCCCCGCCCTCAGGCACCTCCGCAAGCTGAGGAGGTATGCATAGAATGCATGATGCGTGACAGGGATATGGCGGATGTCATCGTAACTGGTCCTGGCGTATGGGAACGTGAAAGCGACGCAGGCGTCCATGAACTCTGGGCCCGAGAAGACGAGGAGGAACGTGCCTGGAGAGAGAGACACGCCGCCGAATTAGCTATTCCTGGAAATAAACTCCGTCCTCCAAGGCGCGCATCCAAAGGACACCGCTTGACGGAGCAGAATTTGAAAATTTGGTTGACATTAGTATGTTGTACAATCATCCGACCTTCTCTATTTCTCTGATCAACCTGTCCTATATAGAATCCAAAGGAGGCTGATGCGCGTCTTATGACGATTAGATCCTATGTCAAGCAACAACTCGCATTGCTCGCTGAGGAGGCGGAAGCGCGTGCAAAGACGCAGCAAGACGCACAGAGAGTCGATGCGCGAATGAGGGATACGTATTCTCAACTCCGGCAATCGTCATACGAGATTGGTACAGCAAGCCTCGCTGGCGAGGACCCTGCATCAGGTGTTCGCATTCAATCACCTCGCCTGAGCATGTATGATGGAAGCTCTTCGGGTCAAAAGGAGGACTATAAACACAAGCGAGATATGACTCTCCTGGAAAATGGGATGATTCTCGAGCGTGTCAACATTAAGCGCGAGGAAAAAGAGCGCAAGCGGGAACAAAAGAAGACGCGAAAGCTATCCCAAACAACCGACGTTTCTACCTTATCTCCAGGATATGCACCGCCAATGTCTCCGAATGGTATGGAAGGTTCAGACTTTGAACCTTCTAATGCCAATATGTCTGCTACATCCTTACAAGTATCCAGACCTAAATCGGCTCCCTTGGGCGTACCCCTTACTAAATATGCATCACATGCCTCTATGGATGGAAAGAGCCCTCGGTTCATGGGCTCAAAGGCATGGCAAGCACCATGGGGTAGTGGTGTGAGCGTGGCACCTTCAGGAAGTATGATGGATATGCAGTAAGTTGCAATACGGTGCACTGTATTCGTGTATACTCACCTTGTGTTTTCAGTGTTGCTCTGGAGCAAGAGCATCAACACCAGTTAGACCAGTTTGGCGTACCTCAACCGATGGGCCGCCATCATGCACAGTCATCGTTTAGCCTTCCCGCCAGTCCGCGAAAGCCGTCGCGTCCACACACTGCTGATGCCACGGTGCGTTCTCGGCGATCTGGCAGTCCCGATGGCAAGGTGAAGAAATCTGGTGGTATTGGTAAATTGTGGAGAATGGTGCGGCCCAAGAAATCTGAAAGCAAGCATACAAACTCCGTACCATCTTACGCTCAGGAAGATGATCTCTCTACCCCTCTACCTCCGCCCCCCATGATGCCATATTTGGCCAACCAGCGCCAAGTTCCGCCACCTCACGTACGACAGACATCAAATTCGGGCTCTCAAAACGGATATCTCCCCCCTACCTCGCATCCCCGATCTATGTCACAACCTGGAACCATGTCAGGTGGCGCCATTTCACCCACAACTGCCCCATCGAGTTCTTTGCCGTCGCCAACCTCCAATCGCTTCCCATGGCGTGAATCCTCTGGGGATGACCGGAGACAAAGTGTCATCAAGGAACTCAATGGAGATATGGATGCACAGGGTGGTACATCACCGGAACCCAACGGATCTGGGCAATACACTGACCCCAATAGTAATCGACTACCAATGACCGCAGGAAGTGCGAGCTCAGAGTACGGTCGTATGCTCCAACCGTCGACTAATGCCCAACCCACACGTTCACCAGCGCCCAGCACGGCAATCCTATCATCCTCAGCACATAGCCCTCGCCCCGTTTCATCAGTGCATAAGCCTCTCCCCCCTCCTCCTCCCAACGAGAGTAACGTACGTCACACGTACACTGCTCCACGTCCGGCAACTATGGTAGTTCCCGAGGAACCTTACATGCCGCCGACCACTTACCGCGAGGATACCTATGACAACCGGCGAGAATCATTAAGTGGGGCAACCGTTCGTGTTGACGCCCTACCCCCTGGCGCAGCTCAAGGGTTACATGTCAAACGCTCAATACCTGCCATAGCTTACAACGATGGTGGTCAACCATATCAAGAATTCGGGAGACCGTATGACAACTATGGATTGACCCCTTACTCGAATGGGACACTGAGTGATAGTGGCAAGTCGAAGCGGAGGAGCCGTTTCTTGCCTTTCCTATCCAAGAAAGAAAAAGAGAAAGACAAGGTGCCATTTGCTCCTCAGCAACTGGACGGTGGGTTCGCACAGTACGGGCGTTCGCCTTCGGGGCCGTTAGCTCCGCCCATCCGTCCTGGACTTGGCCATAACGGGCGATCAAGGTCGTCTGCGTCTCTCTCGACTCCCGATTATACCGGCAACGGTATGCAGGGCCTATCATCTCCTTCGTTCGGATACACAGAGGGAGGTCGACCCATGAGTGGGTACTCGACCTTTACCAATGGCCAGCGCCCCAATAAAGCGCTGATCGACGAGGTTGTTCCTCGCGACAATGACTTTTTGGCCTATCGCTATCCATCGACGGAGCAGTCTCTTGACGTCTCTAGAAGATAGACAGGTAATATACCAATCAAAATTCATGGGCACAGCTACTCTCGTTATTGGCTTCTATTTCCTCTCTTTTTTTTTTGCCACGAGTCTCTCTGACAATCGTACCACACTCATTTGACGTTGACATCACGACACTTTTACATTTTTTGGGCTCTCCGTCTCTCCCATCATCACCATCATTATTTCTGGGTATTCGTTCGCCCGTCACATTCTCCTACCACTCCAGACTTACTTGTAGCCGTTGTCGTGCTGTTCCCGTTCCGTTTCTTCTCCCTATTTCACGGCTGTGTGATTCTGGCTCGTTTGTTCCAACGGACATTATCTTCATCTCACGTCGTTCATTACACTATGGTCTCCCAGAATTGCTTTATTAGCGTCTGCGTAATATTTGGTCATCAGTCTTGCCAATGCTACTTAATCGAGGATGTACAATCACCACATCGAAATTTAGAAGGAGAGCAGACATCTATTAGATACCAGAGAAAATAATAGGAAACGTACAGGAGCATAATGGTTTTGCCACAAAGCCAAAACGGAGACTGTTCCTTGCTAAGTTTTAGGGTCTGATCGTCCATTGGGGGACGAAGGTTACAAAGGTACGTTGAAAGGTGGAAGAGGGAGGGGATACAAGGGGAAAAACAAAGCCGCTGTGGGGGATAGATATAAGGCACGCAAGGAAAAGAAAAAGAAGGGAAAAAAACACGGGACAAGAGAGGCGAGACATGTGGGAGACAAGGACGAGTGTTCTGTATGAGAAATTCATGGAGATACTCATTAAGACAATTAATGTCAGATCGTATTTGTCGTCATATATCGCTTGGGTTTAAGGACGTCGCGACGTCTTCTTGAGATTGTGTTTGGGTAGTTTCTGCAGTTTGTTCCATAAGAGTCGTCTGAACATCATCCATGACCTCTGTTTGAGGCGTCCCCTCATGGTCTTCAGTACCATTGGCTTCAGTTCCCCACTGATAAAGGAGTTGAGATGCTTTCTGAGAACCGCCTTTTTTGTTGCCATTAGCGCGTTTCGACTTTGGTGGTTTGGTAGGCAGCTGTGGCGGGTCCTGATCCGGCACGGTCGCGTCTATAGAAGCAGCACGCGTGCTTTCTCCCATATCGACTGAGGCAGTTTCGTCGTCATTTGGGATCGATTTAGGAGTACCCCTAGGTGTTCCTCGGGTAGTGATGGAGAACGCGTAAACTCGCTTCGGAACCGCAGGGACACCACCACGCCGATTCTTCCCTCTACCACCCCTTGTGTTGCCACCCTTGCCTCGCACGTTCTTCGTCTTTTTCTCGACGGGTTCTTGTTCATGATCGATGTCCTGTTCGAGGCCCTCCTGAGGCTCGACTTCTGGAAGAGGTGCATCGGCTTCCTCATTTGGCAGCTCCAGATCCGCGGGTCCGTCATGGGGAGATTCGGCTCTTTGGGAACCTTCATGCTTCGTAGCGCCATCTTCCTCCTTTCCAGATTCAGCTCCATCGTCCTCTTCGTTGTCATCGGGGCTCCCTGCAGCAGAGACTTCCTCAGCTGACTTCCTCTTCTGCTGATTTCACGACTAGATCAGTACCAATACTTGAGATCTGAAGAAAGAATATGCCTACCTTGGCGACCATAGCGGCAGCGCGAGCTGCGGCTGTTTTTCGCGCATTCGGTCTCATTCGACGTTTGATGATTCGTTCAGACTCGTCTTGAGCATCTGTAGGTGATGGTTCGTCTTTCGCACTCCCAGCATCCTCAGCCGCTTCCTGAGCGGCGGCCAGGGCGGCAGCAACGGCGGCAGCTCCCCGTCGGGGTCGTTTTGTAGGTGGTGTGGGTGCATTATCCTCTTTACCTTCCTGAGCCTTTTCGTCCTCTTCAAATTCTCCTCTCTTCCGTTTATTGCTACCTGGACCGGCAGCCCCCTTTCCTCCCTTGCCCTTTGCCTGCCCCTTTGGCGCTGTAGCACCCTTGCCTTTGCCAATCGCAGCACGGGACCGACGACCACTAGCCGGAGGAGGGGAATTGCCCGGATTTTCATTGCCCTGGGAGCCAGCGGCAGCTGCAACGGCATTTGCGCCCCCTTTCTTTCCCTTTTCAGTTGATCTGCCCTTGCCGCCGACACCACGACCGTTGCCTTTCTTCTGTCGACCAGAAGTACGACGAGGGGGAGTTGCAACCTCCTCTTCCTGTGGAGGGGGAGGGCGCTCTACAACAGGGTGTAGTCTAGCCCATTCAGTCTTGATGGCTTCTCTGTGTAGATTTCGATAGGGATGGTAATAATGATACATCGGACTGTATCGAATATAAGGCCCACTGGATGGTTGTTGAGATCCTGGACGAAACAAGAATGCGGGCTTCGTGTCGTTTCCCTTCTCCTTGTTCTCATCGTCGTTGCTTGTGGCGATGAGGTCAGATGCTAGTTTGCCATCTGCGGCGGCCGTGGGCTTTGGCCGCTGATTCTTCGGTGCAGTAGCAGCCAAAGGAACAGATGGACTAGTAGGGGTCCCCGCAGAGGACGATTTTGATGTAGATTTCGGAGCTTTACTTGCGGCCTTTGGCGCAGAAGGCGGCTGGCGCGTCAAAAACCGCATATCGACGACGCCCACTGGTGCCAGCTCTGGCAGATCTCGATCATTGGTACCTTCTGAGCTAGTATTCGAACTCTTTGTGCTGAGGGAGGGAGAGGCTGCCGCTAACTGGCTGGGTGGGGTGGTCCCGAAAGGATATGATGGAACCGAGCTGTTGGCGAGTCGTAGCTTTCGTCGTGCGACGCTGCTCAACGGCTCGGGGGCTTTGGGCTGCGTATCTTGGGGTGGTCTTGTATTTTCACTGGCGATATGAGCAGGAGATTCTATATCTGGTTGATTCGGAGAGCGAGTCCGCTGAGCAACTGGTGGCGCAAGCTGGACACGGGCATTGCCTATAAGAACAAGCCTTCGAGCCGCTGTAAATCGCTCTGGGTCGCTGGAGATCGAATGGGTAAGAACTGGCCGCTCGATGAGCGGGAATGAGCGGGGGGCCACTAGCGACATCGCAAAGAGCGTCGGGTGGGTTGAGCTGGATTCGGGGAGGATTTCGTCTGTGAGAATACCTCAAATTAGCTTCAGAGGTAGATGTGATACAAGAGGGCGGCGCTCGATGCGTTCCGGGGCCTACCTGGCTCGTTTTGCGGATATGGGTTCTGACCTGTACACGGCCTGGCGTGCTATGGATGACCCTAAGAAGGGTGGATAATATTTCCAATGATTCCTTAGAGTGAAAATAAGACGATTTGGAGTGATGCTCGCGACAACCTGGGGTGCGGCTGGCGTCAGGGACGGCGTCGACGAGAAGGAAAGCGAGTAAGAAGAGTGTGAGATGGAAGCAGATGAAAGATTTGTTAAAGCGGAGTCGTTTGTAGTAGGCTGCTTGGAGATAGCCAATGTGGAAGAGGTCGAGGTCTGTTTGCTTTGCTTTACGCTGACCCGGCGTCCAATTCAATTCAACAAAGGGAGCAACGCCAGACGCTCCCCATCCGTAAGACCACTCTCGATATCTCCTCCTGACCCGACTGATCTATCTTTCTCGTAAAAAGAATTTCATACAAAAATCAATAGCATTTTTTGGGCGGGTGATCCTCCCATGCATGGCCAATAGCTATCAACAGGTTCAAGACGAGGACGACAAGTCCGAATCCAACGCATAGCAAGGCCGGAAGCTTCGCCCTCGAGTTCCAGGCTTGGTTTGGAGGTAAAAGCTTGTAATAGCATCCAGCTGGGAAAATAAAGGCCAACGCGGTAGCCGCCACTCCGCCAGCCACCTCCAGTACCACCCCCAAATCGCATGTGAGCAGTGATACTAGAAGCTGGTAAGTGTTCATAATGATCACATAAGTCGATCACCTACTAAATATGGCCCCAGATACCAGGACCGTAGTAATAATGATATGCCGCCGCTTGTTCCACGGTGAATTTGCAAAGTAGTACTGCTCGATAACCTAATGAATCGATTAGATATCATTATGGAGTCCAGGTGATACTGCATACCTCTCGACAGACAAATAACTCGAGCGGAAAAGTGGTGAACATATTGAGTCCAAAGCAGAAACGAGCCACATTAATCAATGTGTCACCCGGCGGAAAGTTGTTAAGGATGTTACCCTGAGTTTTATCTGTAAAAACAAGGAAGCCCGAGATGGCCAATGTGCAGCATGCAAGGAGGGACAAGAAGGTCGAAATATGAGTGACTGCCGCAAATCGATCGAGTGTTGGAGTGTTCAATGAGCCATAAATGAGTAGAGAATTATGATGGCACACGAAGGCGAATGATATGACTCCGATCGCTTGGAATATGCCACCATTGATGAATGAAAACCGTTGACTTGGGTCTCCGCGGAGCTCTGGCGGTACCTGCCCTCCCTCTATGAACACAGATATGACGATGATGAGCATCCCCAGGAGGCCCAAGCTCGATGCTCGAGCGAGTTTGGAGATGTCTCGATACAGACAGAGCGGAAACGATATGCCAGCTGTACAGAAAACAATGACAAATTGACGAGAGACGATAAAACCGAAAGCTGAATCACGCAGTCCTGGTAAAATAGCTCGAACGACTTCGGTCATCGTATCACCTATGAATTGTTATCGATGAGGAGGAAATCAGTATGGCACGAATATACATACCAATGATTACGCAAAAGGCAGCCATTCCTGGATGCCATAGAGTTAATAAACGAGATATTCATATCTCTCAGGAAAGTTGAAACATACCTCCGAAGGCAAACGAGAATTGAAAGAGTGAGACGGCAACACGCCCATTCCAGCCAAAGCAGTGACTCATAACATCCATATATGAGCTCCTACCACTCAGTTTGGCATTAATGACAATAAGTCTGATCGTCCAGTCCGTCACGCCACATAAGACGATGAGGAGAATTACTCCCATCACAAAACCGGCTTGCTTCACGGCATACGGTAGGCCTGGGCATGAGTTAAGTCAGATCATTGTGTATTATGCAACCAGGCGTGGACTTACCAATGATACCTGAGGGCATAAGTCAGTCCACCGCGAGTGCTACCAAGAAAGAGACGAACCAGCGCCCAAAATGGAGTTTGCCATATTCGCGATCGAATCTAGCATTCCTCCACCTGAAGTACGTTTCCTAGCAAGTTCTTCTAGGTCTTCGTGATATTCAGCTCCATCCTCTTCATCATTCCGTCTTCGAAGATTGATCCCTTGCGTGCTCTCGGGTGCTCTCAGGGCAGCAGAGTCCAATAAGCCAACAAGCAAAGGCATTCGTTGCTCCGAGTTCTGCCGTGAGAGCACTGGTCTGGGGCTCAGCTCTCCATTGGCCACGTTGAGCTGTTCGAGCGCTGCTTCATCCAAATCATCCTCGTCAAGGTCAAACTCTACGATATTAGATACAAAATTAGCATGAGAGGCGCTAGTTGAAGCCAAATGGCACTGGATTGTACATACGAGCTTCCCGACTTTCAAGAGTCGACCGTAATGGTGGAGCAAATGATGGTCCAGATGGTCCATGGTGCTCTTTGGAGTCGTCTCCCAACGCAGAGCCCTCATAATGATCGTCCTCGTCTACCGAGAATATTGTATCTGGATCCGACTGTTGACCAGCGAGTAACGGTTGTGAATGTTCCAGGTCTCTCCGTCCAGTTGACATGAATCACAAAATTATGACTTCAAATTACACGAGTTGAAATATTAGAATTTGATAGGATGCAAATCAGAGAGTGGAGTGGGAGGCAAGATGAATTGGGCCGGAGCTTAAAATTCTCATACTACTTCAAATTAACCCCCCATATTGCCTGCACTTGATACGTCTGCCTAACGGAGCTAAA